>VOMN01116925.1:0-10802 GCA_014899125.1 Orchestia grillus
CTCGCTCGCCCCTTTGCCCTCTCTCTCAGGGACTCAGATTTACAGCCGTGCACTCGGCAAGCGATTTTAAAGCTGACCAGCAAATGCGGCCAGGTCTGCACGGAGCCTGCACTCCTGGACAAAGGTGAACCTTTGTTAGTCGTCGAAATCTTGTGCGTGACGTGGGTGTTGAATCACGGGAAACCTTCTGAAATTCCGGCCGCGTATGCTCAAGATTAGGACTGTCATATTTCAATTGATCAAAAGAAAATTTTATGTAAAAGTTAAAAATAATTTCGTTGAATGAAAGCGAAGAAAAAAGCGGTTTCAGGAAATAAAATCTTGATCAGAGTAGTCTGGTACAAACTAATTTTGCTCATAAGAAATCGATTCGTAATTTAAAATTGTGAGTAATCTTAGTCGGCAATTATTATTGCTAGTTTTTTTTTAAATTCTCGTGTCTAGGCCGGAACTCTACTCCAGCGAATGAACAGCACATGCGAGTATTCATAGAGCTCATTATTTGTACGTTATCTTTCGTTAAATCTCATCACTAAGTATCAATTTTCACATCATACAATCTGAACGAATCTAAATCAGGTCGGAGCATTGTCTGATGATGCGATTGGACAAAAAAAGGAGCAGCAAAGAAATAAACCTAGGGGGAGACACCTGTACAAATTTGCTCTTTTTCAAAACAAATGTTCATCAGTTCCTTTCAATGCTCTCTTAAAACTATTGATAATAACATCCAAAATTCACTTTTTCTCTCGTTTTAGATGTTTTATTTATTGCATTCAGTTCAGATGGAGTTGAAGTATAGCCACGCGATGTTCATTTATTATTTAAAGAATGCACAGCCGGTGTAGTGAGGAAGGTGATAGTTTGAACTTCTCGTAGAATCTCGAAGTCGTTACGGGACGATTCGGTTCTTGAGAATTCGCTCGCATGCGTTGGAGTGTCTGATCGTTTTAGAATGCCAAAATGAACGAGCCAACATTCATTGATTGAAGTTCGAATGCAATCGACCCCGCTGCTTCGTTAGTTAGTTTTTTCATAACATAACTCTTGGCCTTCTTGAAAACCCATAGCAACGACCACTAGTACAGTCAGAATTCTAATTGAGGCACATCAAGGGGGTATCGGAAGCTAAGGAATTCAGCTGTCAGCCATTAGACAACATTCATATATTAAAGACATTTGTGGGCGGTTATGATTATCACATAATTAGTCCTTAATTGACAGGCTCATAGACAACAAATACTCATCAGGTTTTTTCGTTTCCAGGGCTCGGTGCAAAGGTATTCTTATGCGCGGTCCCGGCAACATTCCAGGCCAGCCACCGGACCCGCATCAAGTAGATCCTGTAATTCGATACCAATCCTCACGACCCAGATAGCGACATGGGACCCTGGCACGTGCCCGCGCCCGCTGATCATGAGACGGACAACGTTCGTCCGATTCAGTCACTTTGGAATCGGAGCATAATTGCGTGATCCTTGTTACAAGCTTCATGCGAGCAGTGAACTTATTGAAGAATATAACGAAATTCTTGTAACTTTGTTTTGTTATGTGCTGAAGTAGGTTTTTCACTCGCAGGAAAAATGCACAGTACGTAGGAAAATTGCGGACTTTTAGCGAAGTTGTTGCAAATATTCTTCCATGCTGTACTTCAGCACTGTTGATTTTTCCGTTTCTCTTTGCTCCTAATTTCCTTCGATAAAAGTTCGGTAACAACATTTAATGTTTTCTGGAATTGAAATTCAAAACGTGAGAGTTAACTTTCGTGGAAATCAGGCCAGTTCCAAAACAGAAGAAGTCTCAATTCACGAGTGTATCTTCGAGAAACATCGACCGAGGCAGGCGTTCCTTGGTAGATGGTGTGGGGGCAGTTGTGGTGTCGGCTGTGATGACTGAGGTTTTTGTACTAAGCCTTATCAGGAACGAACCTTATCAGGAACGTCGTTAACAATTATGGCCATCAGGAACAATACAGTTTGTTTAGTCTTGAAATTCCATTCCTTCGTTTAAAATTAGATTGAATACACACACGAGATACTTCGTTCGTTTGAAAAATAAGTTAGTCCTGTTCAGATTAGGTCGTGAAATATCGATTATGAGGTTGAACGCTATATATTAACAATTTTAAACAATTCATTACCATAAGTGTTACACTAGTTTACAAATTACAAACATAGATTTTTAAAGTTATTTAACGGACAATTTTAACTACAGCTACCTGAGCTCCCGAATAAGTTCTATGACTTCTGGGGCGTCCTATGGAAACCATGTACTGAAGCGTACACAGGGGAACACAGGAAAACGGGAACTTTCGAAAAACCCAATGAATACAGAAAAAATAAAAATTATTAACATTAATTAAACCCCAACAAGATGCCTTTTAATAAATAGTAATACAAATTATTAACGTTTGAATATTAGGTCCTGTAGATGGCGTATGCTTCTACGTATGCATTCTTCCAATCTGCTATGGAAGCTTCTTATTGAATACTGCAACATCTCGGCTGGGGTACCGTGAACTTTATCTTGAATTCTTTGCTCAATTCAGCCAGGGCTCTTGGCTGAGTCATGTAGACTTGACTCTTAAAGTGGCCCTAAAAGAAAAAGTTACAAACGGACAAATCCGGCGTTCTTGGGGGCCAGGAAATTTCACCGAATCATGAGATGACAAGGTTACCTGGCAATTCTCGCACAGTTGCGGACGTTATCTGCATCTACAGGACGTTTTTTCAAGCAGTAATAATTTGGGTCATTGTTTTTAAGAGGCAAGTTTCATTTGTTCAGTCGTTGTCAATGGCTTTTCACTTTCTCTATTTTATTTGGATATTTGGGAAGTGCCCGTTCATGTGTGTCAGCCTCTATGTATCTAATGCTCATGTCCTTAACGGGCGTCTCTTGAATTTTTCAGGAATATAAAAACGAAAGCAGGAATCATTAAGACTTGAAATTTGACAAAACAACGTGAAATACAATTCTAAGGCCGTCAAGTTATGAAAAATTGGAAAAATTGGAATTTTCTCCCTTGAAAAATTGGGAAGTTGGGTAATGAGAGAGAAAACTAGTGAGAAAAGTGAGAAAAGTAGCACACTTCAGATGATTAATAAGCGTTTTATAGCCGATTTTAGCACCACAGTGGTGTGCTATTATACCATACATATGTGCTGTAAAAATTTTCCAAACAAATGTTCCAAACAAATGATCCACACATATGTTCCATACAAATGTATCATGCAAATTTTCCATACAAATGTTCCATACAAATGTACTTTACAAATATACCATTCGAATGTACCATACAAATGTACCCTACACATATACCCTACCAATGTAACAAAGAAATATAACATGAAAATATACCCTAACAATGTACCCTATAAATGTAACATACATATGTACCATACAAATACGCTGTACAAATGTACCATACAAATGTGCAAATGCACCCCACTCAACATCGCACAAAGGCACCGCTGCACTGCTGCTGGAGACTGTGAACAACAGTGCAGCCCCTGGTGTGCCTCCAGTGAGTCTCAGCGAGCGAAGGGCAACAGCAGGGGCAAGGCATCGCAGTGGCTGCAGATGTACTTAGATTTTAAACTTTGTCTCCCACGCCCTGTAAATTTCAAGATCCTTCACATTTGATAACGAAAAGAAAGAGAAGCCTGGTACTCGCTTAGTACCCCTTAATCAAATTCGGATTGATACATTCTAGATTCAATTTTTACTTTTTGTGTATAGCATGAGGACTAAGTGTTATCCAGTGCGATCCAGTGTTTCTATCGTACAGTGAAAGTTTCTTTTCGCAATAAAATTGGCATAAATTTTCATAGAAAATAAATCAGTGCTTCTTTCGAGTTGTAAAAGTTACCTACGGACAATGAATGAGATTTGGGATAATCCTCAATTAATTCTTTCAACATTATATAACTCTACATCAAGTCCCACAACTTTATGTCACACGACGTTTTGTCTCTAAAGATTATATTACTAAACATTATGTTACTAGTTATCATGTTACTTAACTTTATATCACTCGGCATTATGACGTTCAAGATTGTATCATTCAACATTATTTTACTCAACATTATATCACTCAGCATCATATTAGTCAACACCGTGTAATTCAACATTGTATCACTCAACATTATGACGTTCAACATTATTTCATTCAACATTATATTAATCAACATTTTACCACTCAACACTACCTCACTCAACAATACGTCACTCAACATTCCATCACTCAACATTATGCCCCTTTACATTTCACGAGGCACGGCAACATGAGTCTACTCCGCGTAATTGTTCTCGATGTTGTGTTCTGATTTTCTACTATTCACTAAAAGTCAACTGTGACAAAAGTTTAGGTATCTTTCAAGTTTAAAATGTTTATCTTAAAAAACAGAATGATAATATCACTTCGGATGAGACCCGCAGGATGAGTTAGGAAGCTGACAAAAACGAGCCGCAAAATTACAAAAAAATATATTTTTTCCCTTTTACAAGATTATGACACAGGCCCGTCCAGCTTCCATTCAAATCCCTCATTCTGCTAACGGGCAGCCGAACATATATAGGATCTACAGTAAATGTATTTGTACTGTTCCAGGTGCCACTCAGGCATTATTACAACATGGAATGAATATTATAATTGTTAAGTAACTTAACCCTCTACCGAGTGCATGGATCTAAAAATACACTGTAATAGGGGTGCTTCTAGATTTGTGTGAAAAGCTAAATGCGGTCTTATTGCGCATATACATAAGACTGCAGCTAGTTTCTCGTAAAAAGCCATCTCAGCCTCATCGACAAAATAACTCGGTTCTCCAAGGGTTAGTCATTCAAGTGGCACACTGCATCAATGAAAATAAAAGAAATTTCGACTCGAAAGTGGCTCTGCGCATGCATCCATTCTGAACTTATTGCGCTAGACTTATGGATGGATACTTGCTGGAGCAGGTGTGCACTGGAGTCACTGGAGAGCTGTTGGAGCAGGTGTGCACTGGAGTCACTGGAGAGCTGTTGGAGCAGGTGTGCACTGGAGTCACTGGAGACCTGCTGGAGCAGGTGTGCACTGGAGTCACTGGAGACCTGCTGGAACAGGTGTGCACTGGAGTCACTGGAGACCTGCTGGAGCAGGTGTTCAGCACACGCGAAAGGCAGCATTCCCTGAACAACGTCTGAAAGACACGAAAACTGACATCGTCGAAAAATTAATAGTTATTTGAAATATTTCTCCTTTAAACACAGTGCAGTGCTCCAACGTTATGTTGCAGTGATGTTATGGATATGTTACCACTATGTTAAGGTTATGTTTCGGTTACCCAAAACATTCACATCTCAGTTGAACATGAAAATTAAAAATTTGCTTTAGCTCACGCATCATGAATTCAGCGTTTATTCTTCAGGCTGAAACACGAAAAAACATTCTTCTTTCATGCTATTTCATGAAAGATCAAATTATTCAAATTCAAACTTGTTCACAGACAACACCCTTTTCAAGCGGGGCAGGACCAGCATTGCTGCCTCCCTCGCTGAATTTCAGTTCAAGTTCTTGGCTTTACAGAAATGTACATATGTGTACATCACTGTACGCATGTAGTCGTACAGCGACGAATTTTCTCGTAGAGATTGGTCGAAAAAATCCTCTGTGAACGTGAGTGAGCGAGCAGCTGAGGTGCTCGTAACGTATAAAATTTTGTTTTGTCGATGTTATTGTTTGTATGTTTTATTTTGAGCTCGTCAGAGAACTTCGTTCGTAAGCAGAGGGATAACTTTGTTTAGTGTATTTTAGTGTTTATTCTACATCGAACACGTATCTGTTGGCATGTACCAAACATGTATCTGTTGGCATGTATCTGTTGGCATGTACCAAACATGTATCTGTTGGCATGTATCAAAGTATCGAGATGTGAGCCGTACGTACAAAGTCCGTCGAAAAAAATGCGTTGATTTTAGCAGCAAATATAGAAGAAGCTAATAATTATGCAATAAAACTCCCCTCAGGGACATAGGATAGGCAATATGATGAGGGTAGTTAGGTGTATCGATCGTATGCTATGGGGACTGGCGTCCCCAGGAGGACATTGTAATGTTCCCTCAGCAATAAATAGGCCTTCGGTACTTCCATCTTTCGTGCCCACTTCGTTACGTTCAGTTTTCACACCATCATGGATATCTTTTTTCGTCCGTTCTTTCTCTTCATTCTTAACTTGCTGTTTCTACACGCAGGGGAACCTTGAGCGGGAACACATCTCGTACATGGATTTTCCTTTCTCTATGGTTCATACAAAATAGTCTCTTCTTTTCGCTCTCTTTTGACCACATTCCATGTGGATAGGGAGCTTCAAACTGTCTAGAAGTCAACAAGAAAAACTTAAATAACTCTTTATAACTTCTTTATAACTTGTAACAACAACAAAAGTGCATTGAATGCAGTTTTATTTTATGAGGTTTTGGAAATGATGTCACCGTCTCTTTCGGAAGTTCACCAGAGTAATTTAAATCGGGTCCCGTGGAGTCTCATTGATTTGGTGGGTTATTGCTGGCTTTGGATTTACAATACTCTTTGGCCACTGTTTGTACACCCGTGATTTGAAGAGCGCCCTCATTGAAAAAGCCGCATGGAGTAAAAACTGGGGAACGTGGGGACCACTTGAGATAACCCTGCCTAGAGATAAGGAAACACGTCGCATTTGATTCCGAATGAACGCCAATTGGTATGAGATGTTTTGTTCCATCGTGTTGGAACCGTAGATCATCAGGATCATAATTAAGGAGGAATTCAACTATCATTCAGTAGAGAAAACTCTGAAGCATTTCACAGTACCTGTCCAAAGTCACAACTTCAATATCTTGAAAATGTTTGGGCCTTTAAGCCCTGGCCACGCTGGGGGGGGCCGCCGGTTACGTGTTCAGCTTGTCACAGTTACGTGTTCTTCGAAAAAATAAGGACCCCATAAGCTTAAATCGCTCATGGCACACTAGAGCGAAACCTACTTGAGTGATTTCATTTCCATATGCTCTTGAGAAGTAAAATTATATTCAGTGTGCTGTATCGTCTAAAGTTTTTCCTTGTATCATTATTAGTTTATTTTATGTTGATCTATAAAATCGCTGCTTCCTTTTCACCGGCCCCTGTACTTCTAATTTTTTAAGACACCGTATCATTGACGAAGTTATGTACTATACGACCAATGTTCACGCTATATTTTTACGCGAGGCAATCACGCTTAATGCATCCAATCTGTACTCAACTCTGACCTGCCAATAACGCTCAGCACTGTAGACCTCTTTTATTCCACCTGCAATACCTTCCATAACCTAAATTTAGATGATTTCCTCCTTCAAGGCGACGAAGGTGTCAGCAAACATTGAACACATAAAGCGTAGGTAATTTTCATATTGTTCCAAGCGCTTTAGGACTGCATGACACTACGGAAATATTAAGACACTGAAGTATTGGACACTTCGGGAAGTGTGAAACGTGTCGTACCGAGAGTGGGTAGGCGGTACCGAGAGTGGGTAGGTGGTACCGAGAATGGGTAGGTGGTACGGAAAGTGGGTAGGTGGTACCGAGAGTGGGTAGGTGGTACCGAGAGTGGGTAGGTGGTACCGAGAGTGGGTAGGTAGTACCGAGAGTGGGTAGGTGGTACTGAGAGTGGGTAGGTGGTACCGAGAGTGGGTAGGTGGTACGGAAAGTGGGTAGGTGGTACTGAGACAAACCTGCCTGATGTCCCCGGGCTGTTAGTGACGTTCATGAATGTAATGAAATGCAAGAAAACGCCTTACTGAAGAGCAAAAAGTTAAGAAATAGATCAGGATTTAAAAAATAAGACCTTGACTTGCTCTCTGTGGCATGTGAGTGTAGTTTCAGCCATAGCGTGATTATGTAGCAAGACTAACTATATTATAAAAAAACCTTTTATTGAATGAAAAACATACCTTTCAAGTTTTGACTCATGAGACAAGAATTGGTGGTGTCACAGACGCAAAGGCAGCTGAGCATTAATTATTGATTATTAAATATGCTGTATTTAATAATCATCGTGATGTACAACACTCAATACCTCTACCTCGAAGTTCAAAATCTGGGCACACCTAATTGCGTCAACCATCACTCATTAACTCAGAGCTACAGCAGCAGGGGGAGTGTAAGGGTGTGTGTGGCTGGGTGGTCCCTTACCGAATAAGTGTTTCAAGCGCACTCTCTACAACAAAATTTTATTTTAGTACATTATGGAGATCAATGCATTAGTACAAAGTTACATTATTGTATCCTTCACGAGGGTTGCCAAAGTATATTGACTTGTAAAACCATCAAAGACAGGTAATATTGAGTTGGATAGCATTTGGCATCAAAGCTCAGCTGTCATCTTTTCATTATTTTTATTTCAAGTCTCTCAGCGTACTCAAAGAGGTAGTCAGAGTACGTCAAACTTTCGTTTGCAAATCAGTTGACATAGGCATAAGCGTACGTTACAATACACTCAGGACGCACTTTCGAACATCATTGCATTGCAAAGCCAGTGGCACATATAGGTGTGTCAAAAATACGATATATTTCTATCACTGCACACTTTACAACAAACTAGCATAAGTGCCTCGTCAATAAAGAGTAGGACTCACAACGGTATATTTTTAAAATGAATGGTAGTTACCCAGTGACGCATAAAATAGAACACAAATGTTCCTCGTCGTTTCCTTGGAAATCAACTATTCGCAATACAACTATTTTGGCCAAAATACGTTCATACCGTATTCTACAAAATGAAGCATTTAATTTTCTTTAGACAACTGTGATTTAAGTTACGATGTTCCGTACTCTACGACACGGCCTGCTATCAGAGCAGCTTACAGTAATATTCTCCATTAAAATACTGAATAAGGGGACAGAGAGACTAATCAACGAAACAACCAGCAAACTGCGCATTGTTGTACAGTAGAATTGTAAGCGTACAGTTTTCGAGAACTAAAAGGTGCGAAAATTTTTTTCTCAAAATAGGAACATACGTATAGGGGACCTGTAGAAATTTACTAATTCTACTATATGGTAATAAACTTAGTTTTTTATTCCTCCCTCCGCCCTCCTTTCCAGCCACACAAATATGCGGCTGTGTCGTAGACAGGATACTGAAAATTATATCTTAAAAGGATGTGATCTGAAGGAAACTAAATCCTTCATTGTACAGAATACGATCTGTCAGTACTTTAGTTATCATGGTTTGATTTTGAATAATTAATTTCAAGAGAAACATTGAAGAACATTTGAGACCCATAACGCGCCTCATTGGGAAAATACCACTCATTTTAAGACTAAACTAGTACTCGTAGACTCATTTTAGATGGGCGATTATGCTATCATAGTTTACACATAGATTACTGGGAAAAAAATTGAACTTAGCAATACTCTACTAACAGAGGGGGAAATTTGAAAGGCCGTGAAGAAGATAAACTTGAAATGAGAGTCAAATCAATTGTTTCTTCAGATTCGCTTTGATTTGTTGCACCATTCTGTTTTAGTTAAAATAAAATTATAAAAGAAAATAATTTATCCGTCATATGCAATTGCGTTCAGTTGAAGTTTTCATCGCACTAATAATAAGAGCAACTCTATTTTTATTTTCTATCCTGTCGTACAATTTGAATAGCCATATCAACATAACACCGCAGATCCCTCTAAAAAACTAATCGATATCAAAGGTTTCCTACTTTACCCTGCAGCTCGAACGCCCATCGAGCAAACTTAGGGGCGATTCCAGCTTGAGTTTTTCCGTCGTCCTTTTGGCATGAAGCCCATCGTCTCAGGTGGGTCTTGCCTTCTCTGCCCAGCTTCTGTTAGGGAGCGTCACGCCGCTTACAGCTAATGGGTGCCTCGCAGCGAGGCAGTCAATTTACGAGAAGCAGCGGCGGCAGCAGGAGCAGCAGCACCTCTCCTGGACCACTTGATTAAAAGACAGCCCGGTAGCCAGGCTACAGAGCTGTGAGAACAGCATCTCCGTGTGAGGCCTCATTCTTCTTCCACTTTTTCTATCTTTCTCTCCCACACGCACACAAACTCGCCTTAACTTGAAGCGATGCTGCGTAGGTTCCTACTGGGAGGTAACCTACAGCCGGAGTTGGTACGAGCGAATCATGAAATTGACTGATCGGCCTTCCTCGACGACCGCGCCTGAATGCGAACTCTCATTTAGGGGGAGTCAATTTGTAGCTCTAGCTGTAGCACTTTTTGCTCATACGTGTGTATTTTTAGAATGTTGACTTGAAAATCTTGAGGTTACCTTTACATAATGTTTGAGTAGGTTTTAAGGTTCCAAGTTTTCGAGTTTCTGACCAAGTTGAGCTTGTTCAGAATCGGTATGAATGCTATCGAACTTCTTTTGAAATAATAATTTAGCTTTTTGTGTGTTTGCAGCACATCCGAAAAAAATTATTCTCCTTTAAATGAGTTAATAGCCGCATAGCTAAATGGTAGGCCTTTTTATTACGCTACGAATGTATTTTGGCAACACGTGAGCGATTGTTCGAGTGTAGTACTTACGTAGTCTTGCTACACTTGCTGTTTGGATGACCATGTCTTTGTTCAAATCAGGCACACACTAGGAATAGGGAATTTTTTATAATTTAAACGCTCGTCCTATGGAAACAACTTCGCACATCATTTTTGGTGATAGGTTGAAGTAATATGTTCAGGTGAATTTCTGATGATAGATAATGCCTATGATATTTCTACGACGATATATTATATTGTCTTGTTTTATATTATATTATATTATATTATATTATATTATATTATATTATAT
>VOMN01116927.1:0-19738 GCA_014899125.1 Orchestia grillus
AATGGTCCCTACTCTTTCGGTGCGAGATAGTCTTGAGTTGCTGAACCGCTGCTTTCACTACTATTACTCATACTCATTAATCCTGTATTGTGGGTACCGACTTAACTGCTTAGGATATATATTTTTGGATACGGTTTGATTTTGAAAAATTTTATTTGACCCATCGGGTCACGGCTGGTCTGGCTTTAAATAAATATCTTAGAAGAAATTTTGAAATTTAAATTCCCTAACAATGGAACCTGAGAGTCTTTCAACTATTCGCTCTTATACGAAGATTTGGCCGAGAAGCCACTAACAGTGCGAACAAGATCTTCGACCTCTCGCTACGAATTGCAACGACAAGACAGCTGTTGAAATTTAACTTAAAATGAATGAGAAAAATTCGAAATTGAAATGAGCGTCTGTATATGTGATACGAGGTTTGAGGTCATAGGTCCTGGTTGAAATCTGATTTTGGAAACTCGATCGCCCTGAATGATGAACGACGCGACGTTGTTCGAAAGCTTGGCAAATTTTAAATAAATATCTCAGAAGAAATTTTGAAATCTAAATTCCATAACAATGGAACCTGAGAGTCTTTCGACTATTTGCTCACATATTTCATGTATGTATGTTTTCGTAAAATTCAAAACAACACATTGAAATATTCCGTTATTATTAGATGAATAGAAAAACTGCGTTTCATACACAATGAGATTAAGAAAAGATGTAAAAATATATCTTTTCTTAGAAAAAATTCTTTTGTATACCTGCCAGTATAATTCTTGTATAATGTCACAGCAAAATAAATTTGCGCACGAAATGTTTTGAATCGCATGCAGGTCATCGTCGTTCCCCTCTGAAATTTTCTCTAGGGCTCCAAAGAAAGTTAAAATCCTTTCTAGTTCATCTAGCTTCTGCTTCTCTAGACTTTCTTGATGTCCCACTGCCCTTGGCGAAACATTTTTACTGTTCTCCACTGCGCTTCTAAACACTCATCGTAGGTAAGATCTGCCTAATGGAATGCCTTCAAGTCGTCTACGCCACCCAAACTTACCTCCCCGAAACCTAGGTGTGGTGAAATAGCTTTGAAGTTTATGCTGCCTAATATTTTGCAGCAGGTACAGCTCTCTAAGGGGGCATTAAGTTTTTTGCCGACAACGTTTTTCAAAGACCATTGGGTGCCTATTTTAAACTTCATTTTTAAAGTGTGCTTGCTGCTCTTCACTGCCATTTTAATATTGTATGACAGCCAGCGTTATTAAGACTCTCAGGCTTCGAATTTGCACCAACCAAATGTGTCGTAGTTTTCTTAAATTGGTATAATTTTAAGGCAAATATCACACCCTGCTGATCCATAAGCTGCAAAATTGGGGTTGTGTTTGGAGACAAGATTGCAAGTTGATGTTTATATTACGAGTAGACCTGGAATTATCAGCAGCAGCAGAACGAGTACCGTAGTCTATATCCAATAGCGCTTTATTTGCCAAGTTTTTACTTATGTTACGTTGTTGAACTAATGGCAGGAGAAACTTTAGAAGCAATTCAGCGAAATTTTGTTTTGTAATCCGAATGCATTATGTGGCTTTTTCTTCGCTGACTCGTTACTCTATCTTGTTCGGCACAAGTCCTGGCTTCCAGCATGTACGGTGGGATTTTTGTTTTCCATGGTAGTGGTGTCTTCAAGCTGCCAAAGCACATGAAATCCAATGGCACAATAGCCGGAAAAATGAAACAGTTTGTCAAATGTTAACCCTTAATTCAAAATAGAGGATAGGTCGGGGGGCGTCTTTTGCACCCCAAGACGACCCTCAATTAGCTGTGCTTGAACATTATGCCAGCCTACACCTGTACACTTACTAAAGCATGTTTAGTCAGCGTAAGGCTACCTCTATTGAGGAGAGACAGCGCACCATCGCGCATTGCTGAGTAAAGGAATGTGGCTCCCCACTCTGACAGACCCGCCACAGCTTCACTTCAGAGTAACGTCAGAGAGCGCACCGACAGCTCTGGCCACCCAGTGCACCAAACAGATTTTAAAGTGTAGGCTGGGTGCAAGGCCACGGATTTCAAGTCATCCGGAAGTATTTTGATCCATCTGAAGAAACCATTCCTTAATAGCCATGATGCATCAGTACTTTTAAACATTTCAAGTAAGCTACATTCAGTACAATCATTTTTCCCCGTCGGATTCATTATGCATTCATACATGATAGTAACCCACTGCGCAATAATTCGATTTATTTCTGCCAGTGTTTTAATTTCATAGTTTTCTGTAGAGTAGTTTAGCAGTTTTTCTCTCCTTTACAGGTTCTATACTGTTGATGAGCCGTGACGTACTGAAATGCTCTAAGAATTTTATAGGAAAGAGAATTTTAAACTATTATTATTTCACCTTCGTTCATTTTATGATTTTCAGTTAGAGCATGGTTCCCTCGACACAAATATATCGTCATCGTCAGGGTGACCACTGAACACCGAAGAGAGGAGCTTGAGGCGGCTTAAGGGTAGCTGATGACCATCACCGACCCTCCCGGGACAGGAGCACGACCAGAGCAATCCGAGTCTGTCGCAACATCCCAGGAAGTGTGTCGGCATATGGGCGCACCGAGGAGAACGGCCATAAGAATTGAGACCACATGGGGACCAAGGCAGGCACTCTAACGACGTTAGACGTCTTTTCCACTTGAGAGGAAAGCTGAGACGTACCCTCGAAAGTGAGAGGGAAATTTATTTAACAACGAGAGACTTCCTCAACACGTAACGGTATACTTATGGACAGGAGACTCGGTGGAGCCTGGCAGTTCGACATGAATTTGAAGGATTCGCCGTCCACGGCAATTTCGGAAATTCAAGCGATGGTTGATGGTGGGAGAATCTAGCTGAAATAAGGCGAACAGCTCATCATTACGAGAGCGAACAATTAGAAAAATGATCCTTCCATAGCACGGCTGCACACGTGTCCCCGTAGAAACATACAACGAGACTACGTGGCACTGCAACTTTACTTGGCGCCATCGCAAAATGGGCAGGGGAAATGAGGGCGTGTGAAAAGAGAGAAGTCACAGGGGAGAGAAGGAGCTCAGGGCGTTGAGCTGGAACAGTAAGGCTGTCGAAGAAAACCGACGGCTGTACGATTAGCTATTGGCAGTGAGAGTGTTTGAAATCGTCTGCTCAACTGTAATAACTGTGCGGGATTTGAGGCTCGAACTAATTGTTAGTTATTTTCTAATTTCGTCTCTCGAGTGTCATTCCGACCTCTGAGAGCCATGGTTGTCAAACGCTCATACAGAGCTGCGTCTAGCGATTCACTAGCCTTTTAGCTCAGACTGTATTGATTCCCAATTCCATTGAACAATTGTATAGATCTCCAGCTTGCCACAAGGTAAATTTTTGTACGAATTAATTTTCTTAATTGTTCGTTTAAGACCTGTTGTTGTTCGCATTCTAGCGTGTCTTGATTGGGCCATAAACAGAGTCACGACGTTCAAATTTCGTTGTGGGTAAATTTGCCTCATAGACTAAAGGTTCTCTATTGAATGCGCTGGTACCAATACACGACATTACGGCTGAAGAAACGCTCTAAAAATTCTATCTCTGCGGTACACGATAAATTATTTATATGAGGAAATTTGGTACTCCGGAAAAATAAACAAGTAATTAAATAAATTTTTGGCAAAACGAACAGTTCTATCGAATTTGAGCCATAGACCAATTAAAAGTAGATTTTCTATATAGTCTTATAGAGAAAGAGTTCTTAAATTGTTTTACAGTTATCAATAGATCAAAAAATGATAAACAGTTATTTGTTCAACGTCAAGCGTGAACGAAGTAAACTGACGATGAAAATTAAGATGATCAGGAAATTGGATCACATGAGCCTGCGAGCTGAATAATGAAAACGGATTATCTACCTGACGCCCGACATAAAACACGTTTGAATTCATATGGATGAAGCCCCCAAATAGATGGCGCCCCAAAGGGAGGTTGTATTTCTCTAACTCTGGCCGACATTTTTCTTTTTTACTCAAGATAAACTGGCTTGAGAATTGTCCAAATTCATTCATACTTGTTTCATAAGGGCGACATGTAGATGATACGTTTTTATTGCTCACATCTGAGTTAAACGTAACCTAATTTCTCGATTATCTTAATTCTCAACATCAGTCAATTTCGTTCACACATGACGTTGAACATTATGTTTATCATTCTTAGATGTAAATGTTAGAAAGTGTCATAATTCTTTTCTAAACCACTACATAGAAAATCTGCTTCTGCAGGTTACGGGCTCAAACTCGACGGTGCAGTTCGTTTCACACATAAAATTAGCTTAATTAGTTGTTTATTTTTCCAAGGCCGACCAAATCTGTTAGGTCCGCGAGCAGCAGCAAAGTCGTGTATTGGTACCAGTGCGGTCAGCGCGAGGCTACCTACTGTTGAGAGACTTCGCGTCATCACACACGCATTGCTGTGCATAGGGGTATGTCCCTGCGATACTTTACTTGAGAGTGACATTACAGATCGCGTCGACAGCTCTGACCACCCAGAGCACCAAACAGATTTTAAAGTGTTGGCTGGGTGCAGGGCCCTGATTTCAAGTTATCCGGAAGTATTTTAATCCATCTGAAGAAACCATCCCTTAATAGCTACGATGCATCAGTACTTCTAAATATCTAAAGTTAGCCACATGTAGTGTAATCATGTTTCCCAGTCGAATTCATTATGTGTCCATACATGATAGTAACCCATTGTGCAATAATGACACTTATTAGAGATTTTGTTTTAATGTTATAGCTTTTGTATATAATATTCAGATCAATGTTGTGCATTCAAGCCATTTTTATCTATTTTACAGTTTCTGTACTGATAATGAGCCTTGAAGTACTCGAAAGCTCTAAAAATTTTAGTAGAAAAAAACATTTGTAATTAGCTTGTATTTACTTTCTTCATTTTGTGTTTTTAAATGACGATAACCTGAGTAAAGTGGGGTTACAAGACCACTCAGGAGACAAATGTGGGGAAAACCTGGACTTTGAAGGGAAAACATGGATGGACTTTTTTCTACATTATTGCCAGCTTCAATCTCTTCGTACAGTGACAGTGCTTCGTTTTGAATTAAAGCTCCAAAAGGTCCTTTCTTCCTTTAATCATTTCTATAAACGGAAGAATATATTCAGGTAGTTTAAATTAGAGAATTTTTGAAGCAGGTCTCTGTACCAGCAGAAGCGGTAATGTTTCTCGCACACTTTTTCTTCCCAACTTCACTTAATTTTAACAGTTGCAGTAGATCTCTGTGTCAGATTCCACCGCCTTTCTGTCTCCAGTACAATCTGTCTCTTGCGCGTATTTGTTTGAGACTTTCACTTCATCCCACGCGCTGATCTTATTGCGACTCTTCTTTAGAGACTTTCCGCCATTCATTTTGGGCTCAACATTTCAGTTTATTTTCGGGTGCGGAGCTATTCTGGTGAAGAAATGTACTTCACCTCAAAGGATCAACAGCGACGTTCCACATCACAGAGAACTACATTCATTTTAAAGCAATTAAATTTTGAAAAAATGTGTGTAATTTAAACTTACTTGAATATATATGTGTAAATATTACACAATAATGGATAACACGATTTAAAGTCCCTGTACGAAAAAATACCGGTGAAATTTTCCGGTTTTCACTTTCGTTTCAAATTAACTGAGAGTTTTCGGAAAACACTTAGCACGTTCTATGAAGAAATAACCCGTTGTAGCTAAAAAATAGATTTTAAAAATATAAATTTTTGCGCGTGGGTGAAAGCTCGCGTCGCAACATTGCGCGTCCTAACAACTTTTCTCGTAAAAAAAGATAGTATGCAGTCCCTCAACACATTCTCTTTTTTCCAGTGCTAGAGATGCGCTGACTCTCGTAGTCACTAGTACTATATTGGTACATGGATTGTACGTCAGGTAAAACACTGGTTAACAAATAATCAAATATGGTAATAAATAACATTTACCCCTATTTTGTATATGTCAGCCTCTGAAAATGCACGGTTTGACATTTGTGCTGGACTCCCCACTTTTGACTCCCACGTTAGGAGTTCTGGCGGTAACACCTGCACAGAACATAGTGTGATTATAGTACTCGTATTGTACATTTGTGATTTCATGCATAATGCAAAAAATATAAGAAATGATTTTGGATTTTTTAGGGCGCAATCCTATCAAATCGCTGTCAGTAGCGGCAACGCTTTTGAATTTTGTAGTCTGCTTCCAGCGACTCGGTAAATGTTTGCTGATAGAAAGAGGTACCGCTACTCCGCTGCCATTTTGAGTCCGTACGTAGTGAGGTAGGGGACTAACAAACTTGCGTAGCTGATCTCCACGCTCTGGTATTTCCTAATGACAAGGCCGAATCAAAAATATTGCTTCTAAACATTTACGGTTCCGAAGAATGTGTATTTTTTCTAAGTAGAAAAGTCGTTCAAGCCACAGGACAATTCTCACGAACAATATAACTTGTAAATTTACCTATATCCTATATCTAATGGTTGTACTAGTTCCTCTAACGCAACCGAATTGTATGGCAAATATTGAAGTACTATTTGAAATAAAAGATAAACGAAGCACAATCAGTACTGAAAATGGTGCAATGTCCTAAGCCATAAATCAGAACGGAAAGGCAAATTATCCATTTTTCTCGACCTAATTTCACGAGAAGATATTTCACCGAAATTCGTACCCTTGACAACGCCAATACCTGCTTGGGGCCGTGGAAGAAAAGCCGATGTTCTGTGTATCGATTTTACGATAAAGATGTCGGTCAATGAAGACTGGCGCGTTTGTCGTAGCATTGTTCCGTGGTAGGCTTACGGTGAGGAGCAAAATCTTGAGTGCTCCTTAACAATTCTGACGTAAGACAAAGCGTTAATACCCTCCGTCTGCCTTTAGGACCTTGAAATATCATTTTTAACGCACGATATAACATTCGTTCGTATAATTACATTTTGCACAATCAAGAGTTTTATTTCTGGAGGCAGAGCCTGATTAACAGAATATCAGCGATTGAATAATAAAGTAACAGTGATTGCGGTCTCAGTTGTTACTGGTGTGTAGGATTAGCAAATTAGTAACCATGAAATGCCTTTTTGCGTTGCACTGCCAGACGTTTCCACCTCGAACATCAATGTACTGAGATCTTGTGCTGGTGTGGCATAAAATTATATCATCAAGCGATGCACTAGATTCACTTTGACTTTCATAGGGTCGTGAGCAGAGTTTTCTAGTTTCGAACGTAGTTTTTCACAGAAATTAACGCAGGATTGAAATTTTACAACATTGACAAGTGACTCAATTCTGTGCCTAATTATTTATGGCTAATTATCGTATCAAAAGAAAAATTTATAAGCATTGGGTTTTTTCATTTTACAAAAATTTTTACACGTTGCCTACGTACATATGAATGATTATACTTAATTTGTTCCATAGAGCGAGTGAGACATGCTTTTATCATTTTCGCTCACATTTTTCACTCTGATTAATGGTATCAGTTATTTCAATAATTTAAACATGAGAGTTTTCTGTAAACGCACATAAAATGAGTGTTGGTGCACAGGCCTACCTTTCACTCAACACTGGTTCGTTAGTACACCGGTGGCCCAACACGTAGGGAACGCTCAAGGAAAATTTCTAAACTGCCTAACGTTTATTCAGCGTCAAATTTCTCATTCAAAGTTAAATTCGCTCACAAGTTTACGAGTTTCTATATCCACAAGGAAAGTTTTCTTCTACTTTCCTGTAAAGTTGTGCAGTGTCTCAGTGCATTGTATTAATTTACTTAGTACAGGATATCACATCTAAATTAGAGTTAATAAATATTGGGCTTATCATACGAATTGAAAATTGAAATTGATGAAATTTACGAGTATCATAACACGTTGTTTTGCAATAAAAGGACAAAAAATGAAAAAAAGAATGGGTTATTTGCATCTTAAAAGTATGCTACAGTGCTTTTTGCGTCGCGTTGTATGCCTCTTTCAAGGTTAATAAGATCTCAGAATTTAGGACTTGAACAAATATGTTTCATTCAGATATCTCTTGATTTTTCCTCGAAGGGAGATTCGTGAGAAAGATTCATAAATTGGTCCTCTTTTTCACCATACCTCACTTCGCGTGTCGATAATCAAGATGAAATTATTCTGGTAATTCTGATGCGTGCTGAAGAGTGACGGTAACTTTACATATGCATTATTTAATTTGTAATATTCGTTCTAAGAATAGGAAATCAATACAAGTTGATAAGGAATAAATCAGAAATTTTCCCCCTTTTTTGGGCCTGAAAGCTCTCCGACAGTCGTGCAGCAGAGCCGTTAATTCCCAATTCAGGCTTGACACGCACCTTCTGATGTCTAACTGCGGGTCCGCGTCTCTCTGTTTGGGCTGCCCAAATTATTCTCTGTTTTCGTGAAGTAAATACGCATGTTCGGGCCAAAAATATTTTCTCGGTCCTTTGCTCGAAATAGAATCTTACCTTAGTGGAGAAATACGTTCACTGCTTATGAACAGCCTGGATAGAGGTTTTGCTTCCGTTGAACTCAAATTCACGGCTGGGTACATTTTTAAGGGCGATCTGTGTTCAACTTTCTAGGAGGGATGTGAAATTGCAGTTTTTACTCGATATTTGTTAATGTTAAAAAAAATATTGAGTTAATCTCGTGCAATATTTTTTCAATTACATTTGCTTATAAGTATGGAGTACAAACGAGCAATAGGGTTCTGACCAGTTATAGAAATTCATATTCCAGTCCATGGAAGTGAAGTGTATGTTTACGTAAAAATGAAATAACACCTGCGTTAAAAACTTTGTACGCTACTTTTTCATCCAACAAAAATTAAGACACTTAACAAATAATCTCTAGCAATGTAATTTAATTTGTTTTCTCGAGCATCAGAGTTTAAAACCCGTGCCAGTTTTTAATTTCTTCTTTTTCTGAAGCCGCACAATGCCCTCAGGCCCGTAAGCTCGTGCGTCCTTAACATGGAAATGATTCGGTGGTCACGCAACGTTCTAGCTCAACCTCCTGCGCTTCTGAGCCCGTGTGCGACAGCAAACTGACAGAGTATTTTTGCTCAAGAAAATAAAAATAATGAGGGCTAAAAAGTTGAAATCTGAACTTTCGGCACGTTTGTCCAGTATTGCAAAAAAACAAAAAAAACGCATTTGTTTATATTTGAAGGATGTGCCATGCACTTCATAATGTAAGTGCGACATGAAAGCTTCCTTTTGACACAAGTTTACAAGCAGTATTCGAGATGACAGCTAGATTGAAGTCTCTAATGGCTTTCTTTTTCAGACATCCCGTGAGACATGAGATCAGATCACTTATGTTTTTCCTCATCGGAGTGCTTTTCTGACAGGGAGACATTGTTTGCGCGTATTTTAACGGCAGCAATAAAACGAGGTCAATTGAGGTTGAATTTCGACTGAAAGGCACAGAAGCCCTTCAGAGACGAACGCATGAGCGAAGACTATGAGTCAAATTTCAGAAGCGTCAGAGAAAAGGTGCGAATATGTATCTAATTATACTCACCTTATCACCTGAAAACGGCACTGCAGAAATTATGATTGTACATTCCCTGTTTTACTTAATTCAAATCGTTTAAATTTGTTTATGTTGAAACTCAGGCTCCTGACTAAACATTGAATGATTTTGAGCGTATTAAAAAAACTAGCTTTGGGAATAAATTGATTTATTCCAACATACTAGAAGCTAGCTTCACATGGGGAAACCCAGTGTATGCTGAGCTCCTCCTGAATCGGGTACATGAAGAGGTAAGTATTTGAGAACAAGGTAACGGCCGCCAAAAAAATCAAACGAGATTAGAGACAGAGCTTTTAATGACTTTTGAATGTTACATGCACGCAAAATCAGACTAAGCACACGACATCGACTGGTAAAACAACAATCTACCAAAAGAACAGCCCTCACATGCTTTTTGAAACCGTCTGCATGTGGCAAAGAGTTGTATCTTAGAAATGATTATCACCCTACGAAAATAGTCCCCTGAGAACCGCAGCGTTGTTTTGGGGATGTTTACTGGAGGAGTTCTCGACCACGCCCGAGACCTAATAGTCTGAAGAGTCGACGCCAAGGGAGCTACGGACAACATTGTTGGAGTAGCGTGGTCGTAAAAATTATTCACCTACCAGTTTTAGGTTGAATGGGCCTCATGGGCCGTAACGGACTCTAACTGAAAACATACAGCCTGTTACGCGCTCCTCAGTAATCTAGGGCTTCACCATCGTGTTCAGCACATCGGTGTAAGCGACGGCGTTAACTTGGTACTTAAATGAAATCAGTGTAGGGACCTTACATCGCTCAACCTACTCATGACTCCCAGAATTATCGCAGAGGCGGGGAGATTAGTGCGTTTGACGGGCGGATTTCTTCCGTGTTTACACAACCACCGATCTTCTCTGCAGTTCACCTTCTAGTCCTAGTGGAAATTTTTTCTGCCTTGAAAAATCAGAGCATTTCTGGTTGCTGTGAATGTTATAGTGTACTCACGGGGTGCTTGGCTCCGGGCACTCTGTTGTCACGGAATTGACTTCTCCGCTCCACGTACGACTTGAAACGAAGCCTACATCGTCCTGTGCTACACACCGGGGGGTGGCCTCATCAATCTACAGTTACCTGCTGTAGTGTCCTCATGAACTTCCTAGGGACCTCTTAGATAGCAGCTGGAATAGAATCGATAAATTCGGGCGTCCTGATCATGCCTGAGTGTCAACAATGCCATTTACTGTAGCAAACGGCTTCCGCATCATCACCAGCGCCTTACAATTTTAAACCAACAAATATGTCAGATCGTTTCACCGCAGCCGGTGTAATAATAACAGAATCATTTCATAGACCCATGAGTCGACATAATTAGAGTAGATTTACAAAACTTTCATTATCATGCGATGGGTTTGTTATTGTTAATGTGACAAGAAATGCTGAATGAGTTTTGGCAGATGATTGTCATTTAAAAAATTTTAATTTTCATTGAAGATACGACGAATCTATGCCTCAAAATTCTAAGTCAAGCTTTGATATCTTTCACTATATCAAGGCTTGCGAGAATGAACTTCCAAAATTTGCTACTAGCGAAGTGTAAGCCTAAATATTTCGTTCTCAGGAGTGCACGTATTACGGTGACGCAGGCACCAACATTTTTGATGACGCGTCAAATATGAACTGGCAACGCAGGCAAGCTAGTGGTCATCTAGGGACTTGACCATACTGTCCCCATATCTTCCTGCACTACCTGAAGTCTTAAGTTGCTGCTATCTTGTAATTGTAGGACCAGACAAAAAGCTGATCGAGAGATTAATTGATTAACCTATAACGAAAAATTAATGATTTAAAAACTCCAACTCCCCAAAATTTCAACTCTCAACATCATTCAAACAATTCTGAGCTCTTGGAAACAACGAGGAGAAGTAGAAAGATGCCCCAGTAGTGACTTGGTAGCACTAAATATGGAATTCAGCTACTGATCATACAGTGCGTTCTACTTGATTATACAAGGAAATTTTATTCAATAACACATTTGAATTACCATTTGCATGCTGAGTATTTTGTACAATATAATACTCTAGCTTTTGTATCATGTAAAGAGTTATTCATTCTAACGATACTGTGTGCTTAGTGAAATTTGGACTCTTAGTTATCATGTTCTTCAAAGAAAGTCAATTTTTAGTATTTCAACTGTTCCCTTAGACCCCACAAAATCACTATGCCTCCTGACAGTGGGCGAGAAATTTAGGCCTGATTAAAAAGATAGTGCTAAAATTACTTCCAGGCTGGGAACCAGTATGCCATCACTAGGAATATCCAAAAGCATAGCTGTGCTCACACCTCTAGGACTCTAGAACTAGCTTGCGCCACCCGTCAGACTGCACGCCCTCTCTTCATGTCGTGCTTGATGCTCATTGGCTGATGTAATATTTGCGATGGCGTTGCAGGAGGAACAATATATTTCAGTGCGTGGTAATAATGCTGCGTTAATTGAATGAAAATCCTTGGCCTTACATAGGCAACTTTTATTAATGTAGTCCACAACGGTTAAATAAAAAAAAGATTCATTGAATAAGTTAGCATTTAAATGTCGATTGTGCGTGCCAGCAGTGAAAACTATAAGTTTAATAAAAAATCTTCTTACAGCATGAAGTTCTAAATGGAAATGACACATTAGTATAAATTGAAAGACTTTGAAAAATGCTGTAAATCTCGAATGAGAAAATTAAACTAAAACACGTCCCGTTGAATGTTTAGGAGAATCGGAAGTATAAAGCAAGGAACAAAGTTAACCTCCGGGAGTGATTAGATGGCTTCTTTCAGCGGCGTTGCACGAGTAAATCGAGCAAAGCTCAATACTCTTATCGCTGATTTTATGATAGGTGAAGTGATCGCTTTCCAAATTGTTAAAAGCGACACTTTCAAGAATCTTATGACCAAACAGAACTGTTGTCGGAATGAAAACACGATAACAATATTGACGAGGAATATAAAGATATGGAGGATAATTTAAAGGCTGAATGAGTGAGGACTGAACGGGCTGCTACTACAGCAGATTGTTGGAACTGCAGAACCGAGAAAATGAATAGCTTTAGCTAACGGTCACCTACCGTGCAATTTCCTAGCTAATGTTAACTGCGTTTATTTAACTTACATTGGCAGACACATATTCATTTTGAGTAACTCCCATCCAATTTATTTGTGTTTTCCGTATTATTTACATTAATTTCTTTTTGGCTACACCACTCTAATTTAATTACCAGTTAAAATATCATTTTAAATTAATTCAACCATGGACTGACCTTTTTTTGCGCATGATATTTAGTTGTACTTGGATAACACTTCATGACATGAAACTGCATCTATTTACGCGGTGAGCTCAGACTTGTTTGTTAGGAATTTTTTCCTGCGTATATTTATTACGATCTTTCCTACTAAAAGTACTCAGGTAAGATTAACGTGAACTAGTTAAGTTTTGGCCTTTACATTACTTGCACAGAAATTGAAAGCGACCGTGATATTGGGTGTTTTTACAGATCTTACTTAGAGGAGACTGTGCCTTGGATGGTTGCAGACACTCTTCACAGGAGGCATGGCGTTGTAGCTTGTCGCTGGCTCCCAGGGGCCGTCCCTCATCTGATCTAATCCCCGAGCAGTTGGAAGCGGTACATCGTAAATACTGCATTCGCTGACCATGGCAACAACCGACAATGCTTTGAACTTCATGAAAGCTTTCAGGTAAGATAGTATTTATTTCAACACGTATGTTTAATTTGAATCCACAAATTTAGTTATTCATTGTGTTATAGCACTGAATAGGTTTTATGCAATTCAATACTACAATAATGAATCATATCTACAGATTGTTCCAAAAAAATGTACTCCTTTTTTTGAAAGCCTATATCTCCTATGAATAAGCAGGTATTTCAAATCTGTTTGTTGCATTTTGTTGGAAATTTTGTTCTCAATTCAAACACTTGTTCGTTTATCACGCTTTCAATTAGAACACAAGAATCGATGGAACGCAAGGATCTGTTTCCACGATACTACAAAAAACAATGTCAACATAGAACATTCTAAATAGCCAGAATTTATTCATATTAGTACCTACCAAATAAAAACTATGCAATTGACAAGAGAACAACGAGTTTTCGTCGTCTGAAACTATCATGAAAAAAAGAACTATGAAATTGTTCGCCGTAATTTCGAACAAAATTTGCGACTTTTTTTGCGGGATCGCATCAAAAACCAGGTATACTCTAGTCCACCAGCTACACTGGAGAATAAAAGTTAATTGATTTGTAGCCAAGTATGTTTTCAACCCCTTACATTCAGCATATTGCGAGGAGTTCATTTTTCGGTGAGAAGTAATGAAATTTTGTGAAAGAAAGAGAACAAAATATCCAACAATATGCAACAAACATATTTGAAATACACGCATATTCATAGGAGATATAAGGTTTCAAAAAAAGGGGTACATTTTTTTGGAACACTCTGTATAGAAATGTGTAATGGGATGATATTGTCGGCTATTATCAATATTTTCAGTTACGTATTTGTCTATTCGAATTACGAAAAATTTTCTAACATATGTGTTCAAGCAATAAATTCTGTTATAATAAAAATCCGTCTAGAATAATAACTTTTCCAGTGACCTCTGCCAGTTCGCCTGCCCTAAGGGCGCAGTAACTGCTATGCATGCAATACAAAGCACTTACGTTTAGAGCGAGATTTTCTTCCTATTTGTTTTTCGAGGCGCGATTTCCCGGAGTTTATGGTCCTGCCGACTACTTTTTCATGTGAAGTATTTCTCAGACCTCGCGGATTTTTTGAGTCACCTGCGAGGTTGGCGGCGGCGGCGTAGCCTGTATACCGTCTACATTTTAGCGGGTCCGCCCCACCGGGGCTTGTTTACATCGTGTCGACCTCTAAACTTGCCAGCCAAACTTCCGCCTCCTAATTTTTCATGACGTGAACTTTCACTTAGAAAGTCAATAAGGAAAAATGAAGGCTTTTAGTGTACACGAGGGAGGGGGAGAAACTTTCAAATCGGGCATCTTGTAGACGATCGAAAAGTTTAATGGAAGCAGTAATAGTGGCTTTAAAGTTCTGAAGCAGTGAACTAAGACTTCCATTCTTCGAAACAGAGGTCGAGATTGTAATCCAAGGCCCACATAAGGAATGTTTCCCGTTATCATTGATCGTCTTCAAATTCTGTAGAAAATAAATTTGAAATTCAAGAGGCGTTATGAATTAAAACGAAACTTTCACGCTGAGATTCGTATAACGTATAACGAGAACATTTATGCTCTCAGCAGTCCATCTAGAGGACAGTATACCCTCATGTATCTTCATTCTCACTCTTCTTGAAACGTTTACTGAAACTGAGTAGATTTAAGGCGAGGGAGAATTCTTCGATTTTATCACTATGGTGTTACAGGTGCAGGGATTTTCACCCAAAATAGTTTTGAGATGTTTCCATCGACGTAAACGCAACAGTGGAAAAACGTTGTTGATGGTGTTGTAGCTGCAGCTGTGAGGGGGAGGCGAAATCCGGGGTCTTTGTGAGCTGACACTTAAGTTGTAGAAACTGTTGGCCTAAGACGGCTGAAACATGGTAGTAGAATGATTGAAAGTCTAGACTTGTTGGGTCACAGGAACCGAGATCAGATGAAACAGGAACCTAGAACAGTTGGAACAGGAACTTAGAACAGTTGAAATAGGAACCTAGAACAGTTGAAACAAGAACCTAGAACAGTTGAAACAGGAACCTAGAACAGTTGAAACAGGAACCTAGAACAGTTGAAACAAGAGCCTAGAACAATTAACCAACGTAAATGAGAGCTGCATGTTAGTGGTCTTTGATGAATGTAAAGGAGCCCTGGGCAACAATTAAGGACGAACTACTGATCATGATTTTGTAATTGGCGTCGGTATTGAAGTTTTTCATTGAGTTTCCGTAAACAGGCGAGGGTCGCCATCTTTGAAGAGAGGTTCATAGCCATTCGGAAATAATGGCTTTTTTGATGCAATTTGAAATGAGTTCAATGATACAACTCGGCAATTAGGTTTTGGTCGGCATCCAGTGGATATGCGCGTTGCCGCAGAGGCTAGAATTCGAAATTCCGATGCGAAAATTTGTGTAGAGTTTTAGTGGCGGCCTCCCAGCCGCGGCCAGTGCTTAACCTGCGCAAAACTGGGCCGCCGGCGAAAATTTTCGGGGAGCAATTTATCTGATCATAATGCGGTGCCTGAAAGGGTTTTGATGAGCGTTGCTTGCCTGCGAGCTTAGAAGTATGTACATGTATCTGAACAACCTAGGGAACTGATATCAGAATAACGAGTTGAGAAATGAGATACATTGTTCACTAAAATGTAGTTTATAAAAAAACATATCCGATTGGTAAGATTAGAGATACCCTCTCAGGTTTTAAATTAGACGAATGTTGACAAAATGCTATTGACCTCAGCGTTAATTTATTTTAGCTTGTGAGACAATATAACAACGTCATGCGAACACTCGGCACCAACACTATTCTTTGGACAGTTAGTTTTGATTTTTCCGGTGACTTAGCTGAATAAGATTGGGACTCTTTGCTGTGTGACCGATCTTCAACCTGAATAATTTGGGACAATCAGGTCAAAGCCTTTCATACATAACGGACTGGGCACCGTCGTGCTCGTAGTCTTGTTCATTCCATGAATTGATTATTAGGTGGATCGAATGATGTTGACTAATTTATGAACTGTCTTTCAATTGGAAACGGTAAAGTACACGAGTGTATTCTTGAAACGTAAATACAAGCTGGCGTGTTCTCATCAGTAAGTATCTGACTCGTGTTAAAACCTTTTCTTCAAAATATTCTCTATCAAATACACTGTTTTCTCAATTTATTTCAACTATTGCACCTACTTCAAAATTCACAGAATGCTGGAATCTCACAAAACCCTGGAACGATTCATAGATCCGGTGAATTAATCAAATGTTGCTGGAAAAACTTGAAAGCTATGCAGATTCTTTGAATCCAAAGACTGCGAGAATTTCTCTTAGAGGCGTAAACGACGCTCGTACAGACGCTACTCAGAGCTAATTCATAACGTACCATAACACTCGAGTGAAACATTAATGAGCTGTGTTAATTTATGAAAATTTTGTGTCTTTAGAAGAATATCGACCATTGAGTTTATCACATTTTCAGTATCAGATTACATGATTTTTTACCCCCAACATCTTATCGCTTGATGTAATATATATGTTTGATCTAATTTTAGAAAATAAGGTACGATATATGATACAAAAAATTAGAATATTTCAATCGATTGGAACTTGCTAAAAGTGCTCATTTGCTCCTAATCCGACGAAATTATTATTCATCAATTATTCTGTACAATACGCTTGTAAATTTATTTCATTAAAATTTTCCGCATTAACTTTCTGTCTTGGAAAATCAGCATACACACATAAATTAAATTATTAGTGTAAGAAAGTCATCAGTTGAAGAAAATTGAAAAGGAAAACTTATGCCACGAATATTGCGAGCGAATTTTGATTTGAAATTCATGTGAAATGGATGTTGATTTCGTGTGCAACTCGAACGCGTCTCAAGAATGCTTTCCAGCTGAATAGCACGGCTAGCCAGCGGCAGATAAGCGATCTCAGATCCTGGTTGCAGTCCTGAGTGTCAAAGTTCCCGCCTGTAATCGGCAGCAGGATTCATGCTAACTTGAGGACTTGCTTCGCCTCTCCGCTTATTAGCGTCTGTTCTACAATTTTCTGTGGCGCTGCGTCTAGCCCCGCAGCGTGATCGCTTGTTTCGGATGTAACCACTCGACGCATTATTTTAATTATTTTTAACGAGCTTTCCATCAACGCAGGCTGCTTTCACTGATGTTAAGATTTCGATAACAAAATACTTACGTGAATGTCGATACATATGAAACTCGCGCGGTCAATGCCGCCCAGTTTGAGCGAGGTGCCGGCCAGTGTTGTATTCTTTAGCTTCTGTAGCTCGTGACAATGTCGTTCGATGTTTCAATTGTACAACTTAATTCTAAGTGTCTGTAATTCGTCACGAGCAACTGAACTTGCGGATAAAACCATTGGCAGGATTCCGAACAGTAAGGCTGCATAATTAATTCATGAAAGAATTAGGGACTCGTTTCCTAGGTTAGACGATTAATTACGACTCTTGTAAGCCAGACACTGCGCTCCCACGCGCCACTGCCAGAGTCTCTAAGGTACTCCGCCAGTTTTCAGTATGAACTCATTAGTAAACGTTACGAGTATATTTAATGCAAAAAATCCATTGCTGCAGTTGGTGCTGAAATACGCACCAGTGTTCAGGTCTCAAAGGCCTAATTGTATTTTAGATTGAAAACAATAGGTAACAGTTTTAATCATTAAGTAGAAATATTCTTCTTTACAGATCTCTAATATAATTATATTGACGGAATAAATTTTAGAGTAACATTTCCACTAATGCCGATTACATTTCCACTAATGCCAGATTACATTTCCATTAATGCCAGATTCACGAGAAACAAATTTCTTTTTCCGAAATGGGACGATAACGAAATTTCCGGAATCTTGCATAAATTCTTTAAAAAGCTAAATTATCTCAGAATGAGCAGCCAAATTTTTTGCCGATAAGCAACTTTCTTTTTTTGAGAACATATATCTTGAGCTACAGAATTAGGACAGACACTGTCCAGTTCTGAGTCATCACAAAGTCTTCTCACCATGCACCCCAGACATCGGTGGTCTACGTACATTTTTAGCATTTGTACAGTTGCACTTGATAAACTGGTACGGGTGGATTTTAACTGTCATGTCCAAGAACTGACACACACTTGACTCCATAGCCTCACAGTTCTGGCCAAGCAGCAATCGGTGTTGCTGAACTTGAATTTGTTCCTACGAAAATCCGTGGTTGAAGGTGCAACAGTCCAGTACCAGCCCAGACCCTACGCTCGTATATTATATAGTAGACTACTAGCAGTCTTCAACACCTTTCACAGTTCATGAATGTCCTGCGAGAAAAATCCCATTTGCAAAGACAACTTTCAATACTTCATCATTACTTTACCAATACAATAGGGTATTGGAAGTAGTTTCTAGAAAAATAACAACTGTTATTATTTCTTTTGCTGTATTATTCTAGAGGGTTACATTTTCAAGCGATCAACTTGATCTGGGTCGTACTGCTAAGTCACACTTTTAAATTCCTCTACATGCCAAGTTTTAGCAGAGCACATATCTATATTAGATCCAATAACATAAACAATATCGGACTTTCATGGGATCAGAACTAGAAAGTAGATTTCACACTAATTATTCTCTGTACTAAAGCAATCAGTTTTACCAGCCTAACGCTTTCCACACAAGGTAGTCGGAACAAGATATTTTTCAAATAATATTCCTAGTTGGGTAATTCGACTTTAAGTTTCATGAATGTTAATCGAAATCTCCAGGACGCTATTTGTCAACCTAAACTGGAGATCCTGCCATGGCACTGAAAGGGACTGAGGTACTTTGGAAAACGTTTCTTGGAAGTGCTAATTTGAAGTGCGCTCTGAGCAGTTACTCTTATATTGTGAGCATCACACTAATTTGACGACTGAAATGTGGGACTTTCGTAGAGTTTTCAAAGTCGGTGTTATAGATTAAAACTATTCGATGAAGGCATCAGTACAAGTATGTCTGAGTTACCGTAAAATCTATAAACCGACTATTATGTTGTACACTTTTTGCTCATATTAGTTTCTGAACCATACGGCAAAAAAGTTATTCCGAAATTTGGTCAAAATCCTTATCATGTTACAAGTATACCCCTACATCATCATAATAAGTAATCTCGCTGTGTGACGGCTTAGGACTTGGGTGAGACTCAAGAACGGACCCCTCGGCTCTTCCCTGCTGCAAGTCTCTATTCTGTTACAATCTGATATTCCTTGATGCATGCTCTCACAACTTCAGGACATCTAGTGATGATTGAGAAGTATAATTTACAATAGAAAAACTTCTAAATCCTCTCGCTCAAGAGTTTTAGCTGATGATTGTGTGAGGGACCTGAGTGCGACTTGTGTCTTCTAACGTTAAGCTCTTGTGCGGTTCGACTGCAACTCCAGTACGAATCCTACCACAGTCAACACACACACACACCCAACACACACGCACACCCAACACACACACACACATTCAACACACACACACACACCCAACA
>VOMN01116930.1:0-25930 GCA_014899125.1 Orchestia grillus
TCAGAAAAAGGGGTACATTTTTTTGGAACACTCTGTATAAGCCACTGAATACATATATAATACTAAAGCATGATCCTCAATGGATACTAACTATTTTTCGGTGAAGGGATTTCTCAAAGTAGTTTTAGTACCCAGCAAAAGTTTCAGTGCTTCAGGAGTCATGTTATATCGCGCCAAAAGTAAGGGAATATGTGGTATGGACTATAGAGAGCGAAATTTATGCACAGGGTGTGTTCCAACAGAGGGTTCTTGGCACATAGAAACAGCAAGTTCACAATGAAGAGGAAAAAGTGATAGAGAAAATAAAGTATGAACATTGAAAGAAGCAAAGTGGGCACGAAAAATAGAAGCCCCAAAGGCCTATCTATAGCTGAGGTAACTTACAACTGCCTCCTGGGGTCGCTAGTCCCCATAGCACAGGGTAGAAAATGTTAACTAACCCAACCCTAGTAGCAGTAGTAAGGATAGCATTGCTTCAGTGACTAGGACTATGTCACACTGAAAGAGAAGGAACCATTAAATAAGGACTTGAGAGAATAGGGAATCAATACACAAGGTGTTCTTAAACATGTCCCCTGTGCATAGAAACAGCAAACTAAGAAGGGAGAGGAAGAAAAGCCAAACAAGAAATAGCAAAGAAGGCATGAAAAGGAGCAAAGTGGAAATAAAAGATGGAAGTCCGAAAAGCCTAGCTAAAGCTGAGGTAACCTAACAATGTCCCCTGGGGATGCTGGTCCCCATAGCATGAGATAGACGAATGTTTATAACACACTAGGCTGAGGAAAGCACAAAACTAGTTAATGCAATGAACACTGAAATATCATGAGAATAGAGAATATATTGCATAGATTATGTACTTCATTTTCATAAATTCAGTTATGTCAATAAAAACTATGCAAAAAATTATAAAAAGTACCAGAAATTAGTGGAATTGGTTAGAGGATTATAAGCTTTTTGGACACAGTGAAAAATCCATATTAAGTTGAATGACTAGGTATTTCTCTCAAAAATATTGGAACATAACAGTGAGAAAAAATATTGCTCAAAATCTATCTTCTTTTGAAAAGCACAGGCACCCACGAAATAAAAAGCCCAGCAAATGGGACAATGAATAAAAAGAATACAAGAAAAATATTCCAAGTGATCATCTGTATTAGAGAATCAATTACCTGCACTGACACTGAAGTATTGATGACAGTTCCAAGTTGTCCCTGACAGTCTGTGAAAGCAAGTTCTTTCTTTGTTGTATCAGGGTTCCAAACAAGAGCAGTGATCTTCAATTTTTTGGGATGCTGAACTGACAGCAACTTGGTCCCTGTCTCAAAGTTGAATACACTGATGAGGCCGGTAGTTGTGGCAGTGCCCACAAGGTTCCCACACTTGGACATGGTAACAATCGACAGCAACTGAAAAATAAAAATTCATGATTGAAAAAATTTCGGTCTCAGTAAGCTAAAACCCATACAAAGACAGATATTACACATATAGAAATACTAATGAGGAAATAATTATCCTAAAAATAAAGATGACAATATCCCAAGGCAGAAAAATAACATGTCAAATGAATTTCAAACAAAGTGGATGTAATTTAATCAAAAAAAGAGCTTGTGAAACCAGAGTGAGCATAACAAAGCCCCAAAAAATGTGTAGAAACTAAAAAAAGCAGAGGCATTGGGGTTTCATGTATTTTTGAGTTAATCATGATTCAATGTCTGATAAATCAAAAATCACAGCATACATGCTAAATGAATACCTAAACTTCTAACCCGAAATAGTATCATGTTGCTTTCAGGAACAAATTCTGCTGCAGATGCTCAATAAATTAACTACTACATGAGCAAATTTAGATCATGGCATGAAGGGTTAATGGCTAATGCCAACAGATGACATTTCACATATGATTATACTATCAATTCTAATCAACATAAAAATATAAAATAAATTTTCGAAGCAATATCTTACTTTTGACTTAATTTGAGAAAAATGAATTAGTTGTTGAAACAAATGCCAGTAGCTTCAGACCTAACATGTAGAAGCACGGTATCTCAAGTAAAATGAGATATCCATGCATGAGTACACCAAAATAGGAAATAGGAAGAAGCTAACAGTCATCATCACTAGTACAAAAACATGAAAGGAAAAAAGTGAGCGCAAAAAGACACTCAGGAAAGATATTTTGAGGCCCCAGCTTCAGCTAAGGTAACCTATAAGGCCAATCCTCACTCTCCAGACCTCAGTATTGGATCTTCACAGTGCAAATCCTCATGACATGAGATGGGTTGACCTTACTTTACTTTGCAGCCTATGGCCTCTATCCACTGCCCCTCAAAGGCAAAACATTCACGAAACATAGAACTTACCATAGAAAACTACAACTCAATAAAGGCAAAACATTCACTAACTAAGGTTTTTAGAAAACCCTGGATATTTCCCAGTCCTTAGTAAAACAAAGACAAAAATCCAACATATATTTCATAAGAAACTGAAATGGAGGAAAATTGAGATTCTGATTAGAAAGGGTTTGGCCCAATACACAAGGAGTGATACATACAAGGTGAGGAAAGGCTTGCACGAAGTAATCTTTATATGGTGTAATGAAGTGGATCCTGTTTACACTCACACAAAACTAATATACTGGATGGTGAAATCAATGTTCAAATATTTTATTCAGCAGAGAGAAAAAGTATACAAGAGAAGGAATTTCAGGAATGAGTGAGCTGATTGAATACTGGGATTTCAAGGGTAAAAGAATCAGAAGCAATGTTGGGATATCTTAATGCAACAATGGAAAGTAATTTGAAAGTATCAGGTACATCTACAGCAGTAACAGGAAAAAAAGGAGAACTAAAACCAAAGTAAACCTGATGGAGAAGCAAATGACAAGTTAGTTAGTAATCATTGTTATTAGTCAAAATGGAAAATTTAATGATATCTATGTAGGTTACAATGGATGAAGCATTCACAGACCATGTCGGAAGATTGTAAGTTGCTTTAGTGACTCTGCCAATAGCGTGAGACAAAAGGCTAAGCAAACTTAATCAAACCTCACAATTACACATTACATCATATAATAATTAAATTACAAAGGCAGGTAACAACATTGTTCGAAAAATATTCTTAAATTAAAATATAGCTTTTGGTTGGAAACAACTCTCAACTTCAATATCTATCAGACAAAAAACATGGATGAACCAATGAAATATTCTTATGTTACAGGAGAAAGAAGAAAACAAGAAACATGAACTACAGATATCTTAAAAAGCTAATATAGCAACCAAGTTCTGATGAAACGTGTGTAGTCACTTAAAAAAAAGTGAATCAAAAGACTTGCTGCCTTTCATTTATTATTGATAAAAATGGATACAATGGTCTTGAAACCTTTGTTCAACATTTGATTGTTCAAACTAAGTACATTCCAGTTGGACGATGCCAAAAACTGATTAGTACAAGAAAACATTCCCTTGCACTTGTATTTCATAATAAGCAAGTGCAGGTGATGCTTGGCCACCCTAAAATATGTGGCATCACAGATCATACAAAAAATAACATGGAACATTGATTTGCCCATGGTCAGCAAATTCATTTTTATACAAAAGAGATAATTAATAGTGAATTTAAACAAAAAATGAGCTTTACCTGTATTTGAATGTAGAACTTGATTATTAAGGTGTTAATTTTTTCTCAAGTAAGTTCTTTCAGTTAGACCTAATGCATAAATCTCAACTACACAAAAGTTGAAGTTTCTTAAGAACAGCAGCATAAGAAACCTGACTAGCAAATATCAGGCTCACAATCTTTTGGTAGCAATTTTGTGTCAGTAATGACGGCATTGAAAACACAAGGAAACCTCTCCTGCCTCTGACAAACCTTTAGTTTCGTCGTTCAACAGCAACATAAATTATAATACACTCCCTTCAACTTATTCTACATTCAATAAAATTTCAGGATCTTGAAATTCACTTTTACCAATTCCTCAAGATCCTAGCAGAATCATAGTAGTCGCAGTGGTACTGATAGCAGTGCTTCAGTAACTCATACCATCTTGCACTCGCACCAAAAGAGTAGGGACCATTTAGTTGACAGAGGAGAATGGGGAATCTATGCACAAAGTGTGTTCCTTAGAAACAGCAAGTTAAGAAGGAAGAGGAAGAATAGACAAATAAGAAATAGCAAAGAAGGAATGAAAACAGAAAGATGCAAAGTGGGCACAAAAGATAGAGTCCTGAAGGCCCAACGAAAGCTGAAGTAGCCTAGCATTGTCAAGATCCCTAGCAAAGATACTGATTCACAAACACTATCCTCTCTTAAATAACCATGCTTGACCTCATTGAAAAACTAACTTTCCAGGAGAAATGGTGACACTCTTAATAATTCATCTCTATTCTTTGTATTGTAAAACAATGCATTTAATCATTCATGTTTTCTTCTTTCTCCTATAGAACTAGAAGATGAGTGTCCCTTTTAACTCAAGAGGTTTATTTTAAAGAAAAATTTCATCCATGTTCTAAATTGCCTTCATAATTTGATTTCTTCTTGGAACAAGATTCATTACTGGTAACTCAATACACAAAATCAATATTTTTAATCAGCCGATAGAATAGTTTCACTTTAATTTCAAATTACATGGCCCTAAAGACACAAACCTTCATTCTATGTGGTTCAAGAAAAAGAACAAGAAACATACTTGAAAGTGTGGTCTAATTTTAATCTGTAATCTTGTGAGATATTTGCAAGAAATATTTACCTTTTACTTTTAATATGCAGATGTTAAAAGATTTTTACTCTGACGTGCGTGTGCTTTTATTTATATTTCAACTTTTCTGCAAATAAATGTCTAAATGTTAAAAACGACTAAAATTTTAAAGAAAAAAATTGACATTCATATTTATAGTGCATGGCTGACAGAAAAACACTCATTGCTTAAACACATGCACTTACATTATAGGAAAAATAATTAAAGGGGACTCATCTTCTTATAACGATGATCATTCCATGGCATGCAGCCGTCACGCTGTATTGCGATAAGCACGAAGCGCCGCGCATCTTCCAAAATAGCGGTGACAAAAATAAAAATTATTTCTTATATTAATGATGTTCCTAGGCTTAGGAATACTTGTGTAAGTGCGTGAACAGCGTGTATCCTTCGGGTGGCAGTGGCCGGCTGAAGCCCCACCTCTCCGTCTCGAGTGCCAGTCAAGATCGACATTCTATGGCTAGCGCGCATCATGAACACGTCTCCCTGCGTTCCCTCTTGTTTACCTAATGACTGTGATTGCCGGCCTCTTGCACTGACTTGGGGTATCGGATATACAGTTACTGTGTGTTCAGTTCGAGTGTTACTGAGAACTGCGTTAACCTTTTGTGAGTTTATGGTTACTGGTTTCAGTACTAGGTATGGGGTGTTGTGTCGGTGTCGTGTTTTACTTTTTTCTTAGGTTTAGTGCTCTAGATTCATTTCAGATGCTTACCAATTGGTTGAGCGTCTGTGGGTTCCTTTTCCTTCTGGAATGCTCGAGGCTAACGGCATCCTTTTACTACCACACTTTATCTTCTCGGTCCTGCTCGTAGGTTTCTCTTGAGGCCCTTACGTCATTATCACATATAGCCTGCAAAGCTGGGTTTCACTACACAGCAGGGTTAGTTTCCACTCGACTGGTCACGCTGCTAGTTGACAAAAATAAACTCGCGCACTTTACTTACGACTGTTCAGTACTACTGTTCACTAAAAGTATTGATATATCAGGGGAAAAATTGTACCGAGTACAAGTTAAAAAAGTTGACTACCGAGTCCAAGTTAAGAAAAAACTATTGGTTTACATGTAACCTGTCAGATATGTAATTACGCAGATGTATCCCACTGGAGCCTTTGGGAAAATGCGCTATTAATACCTGAAGACCCTACAGGAACAGGGTTAAAAATAGTGCGCGCTCAGAGCCGAAAGTATACAGAAAAGAACGGTTATGACTTGGTACGTCAAGCTAAATACATCTCGTCCGATGGAATTTGGAACCCGGCGGGCTGAGTCTCGTGTTTAGGCTATACAAGGAAGTCGATGAGGGTTGGGCGAAGGATCAGTCTCTAATATGGATGTTCATGAGGAAAGTACAGCATGCGGCGAAGCTCAGGGGCATTTATAGCTTTCTGGCTCCGGCAACCTCCGCTTCCTGGCGTTCATTGCTGTTTGCGTGCAGTTCGCCAACATCAGCGACAAGAAACTCTTAGGACTTATTCGTAGACTACGCGAGTGACGAGCTGTCGGGGTTCCCTCCAATGCCTCAGCTAGACTCAGACTCGTTCTCCTCAACCCACCCAAGAATGAACACCCGCTTACTACACACCCTCCCAAAACTCATGGGGCAGCTGTCACGGGTTTGGACTTCGGAGGCCCAGTGCGCTTCGCACAATGACTACATCAGAGCCCACCTGGACTCAAACAGCACTCGTCCATTCCTTGACAGAAGCCCAAGCGCAAGAGGCTTCCCGCCAATCACACGAGTATGGGGTAGATCGGGATGCAGATCGCCGCGATTTACCTCACAATTTCAGACCACTTCGGTATTCGCAGTTTTTTATACTAACGGCAGACCAGAAAGAGGGCCTGCAAGCCGTAATCGGGAGCTGAAACTGTACTAATGCTTTTTCAGTCGAACGAGATGAGAGTATAGCTACAGCGCTTCCATTTGGTATCCTTTCAACTGTCCTGCGCATGCTTTCCACCGGAGGAAGGCTTATATATTGGCGACGTCTTTTCTCCCTGGAAGAAGTGTTCATAGGATAATGTAAGAATTGTTGCTTCGTCCGGATGTAAACGTCTTCTCCGGGAGCATCAGAGACCCTTGGCTACCTGCGATCCTGCAGGTTCAAAGACCAGGCGGCAACGAATTGAAGCGGTATCTGCAGTCAAACCTGAAGTTTTTGGCCACCTCGCTGAAACTGGAGTTAAATTTGTAATCGAGCCCGTTTTAGACAGAAGAGGGCTTATTGCTCAGCTTCGACACCGACTCAAGACTTCGGGAAGGCCGTTTACGAAGTGCTGTCAGGCAATCCCCCCGCGCTGGCTTCCACCAAGGACTCCAACTTGCCTCTGTACAGGAATTTGCCCGACGCCAGGCGTCTAGCCACTCTTCTGGCTACGGGCACGTTGGAAGTCTCACCCGCTCCCGCCTCCTTGACCGGGACCTCAAAGGAGCCGGTGATGGTAGAGAAGCATCAACGCACGAAGGCTCGTAATGCGATTATTTCGCTATAACTCGTTCAACTTAGGCTCTCATTATAAGCGTTGGGTTTGACCGACCCGTACAGAACTTTTGCACGCATGATCGATGGTATAGCAGCCCATGCGGTGTCTTCAAGAATCCCTAGCCGCCAGTGCCCAGAGGGACTGGTACTCCGCCCGCGAGCAGCTGAAGGTGGAGTAGGCACTTAGAAATACCACTCCCGACCTGAATGAAGCATTACTTCGGGCACATCCCAACGCATAATGTTTGTTAGCGGCCACTTTCCTAGTGGAGCTACAAAGATTACGAAAGGAACCTCCTCCCAAAACTATACTCCTACGGGAGCAAGAGAAATTGTCCTGTGCACAGTTTCCCCGTATGGCTTCACCTCACCTGATCGAGGTACGCAGTAGCGGACTGAACGCCGTTCGGGGGCCTGAAGGGATATCACAACAAAGCCTGGTCTAAGGAGGAACTCAGAAGACTAACACTACATCTTTCTCCCACCGAGAAGAAGCCATTTCGTTGGCAGAGGCCTGCCTACCAAAAGCTTACCTGCATATTCTCCTCCACGACGCTGCCAAACCGTTCACAGGTTTCAGGACAAACGACAACCTAAATCGTTTTAGGGTTCATCTTTTCGGGTTTTCCTCTGTCCCATCCATTTTTTCGGGTCGCATCAGCACTTCTAAAACAGACCAGAGCCTAGGGAATCAAGGTTTTCGCGTACCTCGACAACTGGATCGTCTAGGACGTCTCTCCCGCCCGAATTCAGAGACCTTTCAACTTGGAACAGAGCGTGATTCTAAGAAGCGGGTTTTAATGAACTGTCTGAAGTGTCGTCTGCAACCCTCGTAGCGGATTGAAGGCCTCGAGTTTCTGTGGGATGCGAACCATTTTCCGGTGCACCTCGCAAGTTCGTCGAAAGATCTTACTTTCGACCCAGCAGCTGCCAGCAGAGCCCACATTACACCAGTCCAAAAGTAACGAGGGCCTACTGTATTTCGGCTAATGGTTGTCAATCAACACAAATACCATTTCCGGGAAGTAGTCGTTTCCATAATCAGGATGGGCGGACAGCAAAGGGACAAATGCATTACGCTAACCCCTAGTTGGGCGTTCACGCCTCAGGTCGACCGACTTCTCTGGGACTCCTTTTCCACGTTCAACTCCCGGTGTTCATCTGCCTCTACATTCACCCACAAGCCGCGGCCTCAGACGTCATGCAAGTCCACTGGCCGACATAGTCCCACGTTTACTTGTTCGTTCCAGTTTTTTTGATGAAAGCGGTGGTCAGGTCAGCCTCGATTCCAGGACAGGTGATTTTAGTAGCGTGTCGCCCTTGTATTCACCCCCACCTGCTACCATTGGTCTACCGGGTGCTTGACACACACCCGCTAGCTTCCTTTAGTACAGACCACGACCGACAGGACGTTTGTTCGGCTCCAAAACATGGAACGCGTTTCATTTATTACGAGATCCCACACCAGCAGACATCCTCCGGATGTCACAGAACTGCTGATGAAAACACATCAACCGTAGTCCATACCTCAATTCCAAAGTATTTGGAATAAGTTTCAGGCGTTTGCATGTCAAGAGAAAGTCCGAAATATTTCGGGAAATTCCTTCCTGAAGTTTTGAATATTTTTTTCACTAAGAAAGGCAGAGGCCTTCCACGGAAGCCTCTTGTGGTACTGCCCTCAAGGAGCCTCTGGAGTTGGTATTTGGTATATGAGTATTCTCGCTAACTACCAATGGCCTCATTAAAGCCATGGGGTATGAGAGGCCCATGGAACCGCGTCGCATTCCAGAGTGGCCCCTGGACCTTGTGCTCGCTTTCCTGGCCTCCCTACGTTTACAGTCAAGTTATTGTGAGATGTTATGCTTACTAAGAAAGACTTTTTAGTAGCCTTGGCAGTAGGATATATAGAGTATCAGAGTTGGCAATCTGGCGCAGACAGCTACTAACGTTTAGAGGAATCCAGTAACTAACCCGATCATCCCAGTTTTAAATTGCATAAACCATCGGCCAAGCCCGACATCAAAAAACATGTCCTTCACCGGCCTCCCAGGAGAAATCGTGAACATTTGTCCTGCACACACGTTGAAGATTTACATGGACAGGACAAGGCATTGTCACTCGACCAACCTTTTCTTCAATATGAGATCGGACAGGGCTCTGTCCTCTGCTATGATCCGCCGGAGCTCGGTAGGAATAATTGAGGAAGAGGTTCACAACTCGTTTCCAAGAGCGCATGACGTCAGGAAGGTTGCAGCGTCTTTAACCTGAGCCCAAGCTCTCGATCTGGCGAGCATCACTCCCAAGCTTTTTTGGTCATCCTCCACCGTGTTCATCAAGACATACCTACATCAGACTGGAGGGACGTACTGTGAGATGTTGGACACTTCAGGGCCGCCGGCATCCACTTCTCAAGTAAAAAATTAACAACGATCGCAATGCAGTGTGACGGCTGCATGTCATAAAATGGATATATTTTCCCTCTTTCCATGATGTAAATATTTTTACGACACAACCGTCACGCTGCATTTCTCTCCCCCCCAGATGCGATCCTTGCCTTCTCCTGTAATCTCAAACAGGAATGAAGCATTAAGCCAGTCTTGGCTGGCGCTGGAAGTGGGGCTTCAGCCAGTTACAGCCATCCTGAGGTTACACGCCCTTCACGCACTTAAAGTATCCCTACGCTTAGGAACAGAAAATTATAATAAGAAATAATATTCTCTTGTCAGCGTGATTTTGGGAGGCTTGCGGCACTTTGCATATTTCACTGCGCAGTGTGATGGCTGTGCCGTAAAAATAATATGTACACCTTAAAAAGCAGTACAATATGTTCATATTACCAGTTAATTGGAGCTATGAACATCAGATTTTCATTGAGAAACGAGTCAACTCACATCTTGAGCATCATCCAGCTTGATGCGTCTCTCTAGCCCCCATGACTTTCTTGAATAAACATCCACCTGCACAAGAAACAAATTGACTTTTAAATGTAAAACTCTACTATAAGTCAAGAATGCACTGTTGAGAATTGAACAAATATTTTTTTTCTAAATGCAGTAAATTGTCTTAGAATAATTCATCTACTCTTCAAATCTTTTATTAAGTAATGCATACTACAAAAACCTTACATATAAAGTAGGTAAAAATTGGCCAGTAGTAGCAAATAAATTTGGGGCATTTCATAGATGTCAAACCTTCATCAGTAAGTGCAAACATTCAATACTATAAAGAATATCACGGTTAGATTTCAATTCATTGACACTAATACTCGACTGGAAATAATTCATGGAAATAATAACAAAAATGATAATTTTGCTAAAATATTGTCATGTATATCATTTGAATACACATAAAAACATACCCAAGTTGCTACATCATTCCAAATAAGATACAAATAGACTGCCAGCAGTACTGAAAATGAAGAGAGGAAGAATCTCATGAAGTAGGTATCCTCATATCATTACAAGTAAAAATTTAAATAATTTTTTGGTATAACCAAGAAACAAATAACTAAATATCTAACAAGAAGTACTGTTAGAAGCTAATAAATATAGAAAAGAAAAATTTATCTAGCTTGATATAATACAGAAATAAGATCATTTACATTTATTTTCAGTGTACTATGAAAACCATCATTCAGAAATACAGCTATTACATATACGATATAATGAAGATGTGATTTTTCATAGCCAGTAACTAACTTTCCAATATTGTAGGTACTACTAAAATCACGTTTGCAACTGATTATTCTGCTCTACTGAAAAACGCAATGTGCATGACCATGCAATAACAGAGCACTAAAAGTCACCGGCAGAAAACTAGAGATGTTTTCGACATTCTGTAGCAATACTACAGCAAAGTTGACATTTAAACCTTTCATTGCTAGTAAGATACCAGTGTCTCACTGGTGTCATCTATGCAACAATTGGTTGGCTTTTTTGACTTCTTGAGGCAAATTTTATAAAAGAAGTTCACAACCAATACAGAATAATGAAAGATTGATTTTCATGATTTTGTATTCAAACATTTTCATGTTAGCCTAAGTCTCAGACTATCAATGAGCCATTGATGTCACAGGTAACTATTGTGAAACTCAAAAAATGTTTTCTAACCCAACATACCTTTTCACTATTTTTCTGTTATAGCTATGAAGTAATAAATTGGCATATGTTAAAAAGATCATAGCAAACAAAATAGAAATTAATTTACGAAAGGAACACTAATTCTATTTCACTTTAGTTTGTTAATTTGTACTTGATTGCCATTTCTTACAAGTTCAATATAACTTATGCCACATCACTTTGTTAAAAATTGATTCAATTTCATTCATGAGAATTTAAATTTAGTCGAATCTGGAAATGGCAGGTACAGTACAGGGTGACAAAAAAATGTATACACCATTTTAAATAATTCATACTCTTTAATCAATGTAAGTATAAAAATCTTTTAGGCATTTCCTATTAAAAATTAAAAAACCATGGAGAATCATAGTTACAACCTGGCAGTTCTAAATTAAACCTGAATAATCCTTTCATTTCATAAATATTTTCCACCTACAAGCAATTTAAATAAACTCCAGCTATTTGGCAATACAGCTAATGAGAAAACAACAATCCTTTTGTGGTGGAAACATTCTTTGAATTAAAAAATGTATCACAAGTTGTAGGGATTCAACTTATCTTTGATGGACTAACTGTGACCAGGTTGACCGTTAAAAGGAATATTGACAAGTAGCAAGCTCATGGTACTATTCTGAACAGGAATTAGAATTTCTGGTAGACTAAGAACTGCACAAACTAAAAAAATATTCAAATGGTCTGACAAAAAATTGAAGAAGCCCTTTCCCTTTCAATGTGACACTATGGAACAAACCCATCCAAGTCAACATTCTAGAGGAGCATTTGAAAAGAAATGAATTATTATCCCTACAAAGAAAAGATTTCTAAGAAAATATTAGAAAATGATTTGGAATGCTAAAGAAATTTCTGTGAATGGTTCGCACAGAAAAATGATATGAATTGTTCAAGACATTGTGGGTTACAAATCGGCATTTTATCTGAAAAGACTTGTGAATAAGGAAAATTCAAGAACATTCTTCTTTCCAACACCCTTCAGAAAACATTTCCAAAAAACTTCCATTTTGGATCTGGGGTACTGGAAGGTCATATTATTGGACCAATTTTCTTTCAGGGTATCTCCTTACTCAGATAATCGACCCACAACTAAAAGATGCCTGAAACAGGTATAATCACCTCTGGTGGATTCAAGATGGCGCTTCAGGCTATGGAAGAATTAGTGTTCAAGACTTCTTACATGAAACTTTTTAGAAACGCGTGATTTCGATTGGTCACGCAATCGAATGACTACCTGTTTTCCCGATCTCTAACCATGTGACTTTTTTGGGGGGCTATTCGAAAAACGTAGAATTTGCAATACCTCCAGGAGACTTGGAAGATATGACAGATAGTATTATTAACCACGTTAATGTGCTTGAAGAAAATCTGACCTCATTAGAAAAGTGATGAAGAAAATGACAGATGTGAATATTGTTTAGAAAAAAAATGGTGGACATTTTTAATTGGTTGAAGACTATGCAAAAATGAAGCGTTTATTTGGTTATTAGTTTTAGTTATTAACTTTCAACTAGCAATGCTTATTTTCTATAGGTTTGAACTTTTTAAAACGTAAGCTCATAGGCAAAGTTTGAAGCACACGATCTTTGTTTTCGGCCTTACACAGCAAACGTATACCTATTGGCTGTGTTTATTATGAGATATTTTTCGTCGATAAAACAGATCGTTTTATATAAAATATTTTCCTTGCGTCACCATATAGTCACACTAGTAATATATGAATACTCTTCCCACCCTTTCAGAAACTTGACTGTGAATGAAATTTTGGACATGTTGAATGAATCTAATGATGAATATATCAGCGTAGAACCTCCAGATACTCATGAACTAACAGATGAAGATTCTGCTGACAGTGATGACGATAATACTTGTGTACCATCAGCACTAAGCAGCATGCAGTTACATGCCCTAGCTGAACTTCGTGAAAACGTTGATATTGACAATGAGGATGTGCCAATGCCTAGCAAACAAAATCTGATATTTCATGAAGCAAATTTCAAATTTCTAGATTTTTCTTCTAGAGAACTTTCTGAACTGCTTTTTGATGCAGAAGTTTTTGACTACATTGTCAGACAAACTAATTTATACGCTCTTCAAAATAATCTGCAAGGGATTAGTATTGCTGAAGATGAGTTGAAGGTTTTTCTATCCATTTTGATATCTGGTTACTCAACTTCCTCTAGTAAAACTGATTACTGGTGCAATGGCAATGACTTGGGGAATTTTGCAATTTATGAGTTGATGTGTCGCAACAGGTTTGACAACATCATGAGAGTGATTCATTTCCAAGATAATCTAAATCTTTATTATGGAGACAAATATTAAAAGATTCGGTCTCTAGTCTACATGAAGAAATGTTTCACAAAACATTACATACCATCACAAAATATTTCCCATGACAAAGCAATGGTTGAATATTTTGGCAAACAGTTGCAAACAGTCCATCCAAAACAAGCCAATTCACTTCAGATATAAAATATGGTGCCAAAATTCTTCATCAGGATACTTGATAAATTTTAAACCACATCAAGATAAAACAAGCAACTATGAGGTTACACAAACTTCTAAAAAGTTTAGAAGTTGTGCTGCAACTGTGCTTTGTCTCCTAAACCAGTATAGTGAAGAAAAAATCAACTTCCCTTAACACTTTTATGTGATAATTTCTTCACCACGTTGCCATTGTTGCTTGTAATGAAATCTTTAGGATACAACTGCGTGGGAACGATCAGAGCAAATCGCATCCCAAAAGACTACGGTGCTGGACACTAGCAAATGTCGAAGAAGCCACAAGGTACATATGAAAATGTAGTTGGTTTGACACATGATGGCAAGGAAGTCTTTTTGACTTGCTGGACAGATAATGCAGTGGTAACTGTGGCATCAACATCTCCATCTCAAAATACTCGTACAACAAGACCGTGGTGCAGCGACAAGAAGGCAAGAATAGATGTTGAAATACCTGAATCAATTCACATGTGCAATCAATACATGAGAAGGGCTAATCAGATGGACATAACTATGAATATGTATAGAGTAGGCATTTGTGGTAAAAAAAATGGTGGTGGTACTTATTCACTCGGATTTTAGATGTTGCTATTCACAATGCATGGGATTTGTCTGTTCGAAGACAAATGATGGCAATGACATCACTCACAAACAATTTCGCCGCAAATTGCCTAGTACTATTTGAAAAAACATGGTGTGCCTCCGAAGCGTCCTGGAAGAAAACCATCTAGTACATCTTGTGAGATCAATTTGCATTCTGATAATCTGTCTCATTTTGTTAGAAATGTAAGTGGAAATAAAAGAAGACGTTGTTCAATGACAGATTGCAAAAGTGTTGGACGCACAGAATGCTCTAAATGTGACATTGGCTTGTGTGTTTCATGCTTCATTGGATATCATACCAAGGACTAGTTTCTTCATGCTAGGTAAGATGTGCTTATAAAAAACACTATAGTATCAGCTTGTTTTAAGAAAAAGATTTATATATGTTTTGTTTCATGAGAGTTTCTTTTTTTTTTTGCAACATGTTTTTTCCTGTTAATTGAAGGAGTGTATTAGCTATATGTACATTATGCTTAATATACCATTTTGAATATCACAAATACAGAATATTTGATAACAATAAAAAAAATTTTTCCACATATTTTGTATCCATAACCTATTAGTGTGATAATATGGTCACACATTGGAACTCGTTAATTATTGAATATTATTTGACAATATGTCACACAATGCTATCTATTGATATAACTGACAAATACCTGAAATATTTTTGAAATTGGACAAAATTGTTTTTTGATATTAATACAGTAGAATTACGGTAAAGAAAGATTTAAATTATTTCATCAAGAGGTATATTGGCGAAAAAGGCTTGTATATAAAAATTATTTGCATTATTAATATGAGTTATACTTTCACTACAAGATTCGAGCTTTTTATTTTTTGCCCTTCTTATTTGAAGAACAATAGCATCAAGACTTTGTTAGTACATGGTTATGCTGTTTGCTCTAATTTTACTTCATTACATAACAAATTTGAGTTCCTTAAGTTTTTCTACAGCTAACAAATTTCCATTGTGATCCACTAAAAACTTGATTGAAAATTTTCTGAATCCTAAACATTACTTCTTAATTTTTCCTTCATTACAGTCCGAAAGAAATATTTCTATTCTACTTGACCTCTTTTTGGTTCTGAGTTTGAAGAACTTGAAAAAGATCTGGTCTCATTGTTGCCATAATGCTTTACTCATGTGAACTTGAGGATTGTTTTGATTAATAAATAAAATATAGGGTCAATATTTACTTTTAAAGGCAAATTTTTAAAATGCATCCTTTACAAACACTGTTGTGCACATAGTGCATCTGAATAAGCAGACTCTACTAGTATGGTGCAGAACTCTACTAGTACTAGTAGATATTTGTGTGGCAGAGTATGCTGGCAGAAGTTTACATAGGAATCTACCTATGACAAATCACACTCATTCCACAATTCGTACTCAAACAGAAAAGGGTGATCGTTTAGCGAGCTAAGACAATTTTACAGCAATGGCCTTGACGTCAGGTTCTGTAAGTTCTGCAATTTAGAATTATTGTTCATTTTATAAGATAAACTTGTTTCAAACAATACTCAGACTGCATTTCCTTTGCAGTTTATCTCACCACTCAATGACCAAACTGAATGTTGTATTGTTTACATACTTGTCAATTTTCATTTAAGACATACTTTTTAATTTTCATTTCAGATGTTGATAATCCCCACATGTTTGGAACATTCACTTTTGTCATCCTCACCATTATATATAGCTTTCTCAATAAATTTGCATAGAAATTTTTTGGATATGCCAAATTTCATTTTTACAAATGAAAAATAATATTCATTTTATTAAAATACTATGAATTTTACAAAATAATTTATGCATGGTATGATATTATCCACTGTATACTCTAATTCAGAAGAACACCTAAAAGTGGGAAAATCAAGACACCTTTCCTCTATAGTCCCCACGAAACAGCCTTAATTTCAAAAGTAAGTTTGCACACAGTTGAATGTCAACAGCATCTTTGAGAATACCCATGGACAATACAACATCTAAATCAAAGTACCAAGTAATACAAGTCATAATTCCACTACCGATTCAGTCAGAGATGACATACCTTCTGAGCAACTGGAATCAATAGGTGGCTCCCAGATGGTGTAAATGCCATTCGGCAGAGAGTGGGTGATGCAATAAACCTGTTGCTTTTAGGATGCAAGCCAGATAAAGTTTTCACACAGCTCTCAGAGTCTAATAACCAGATTTTGACAGATCCATCACATGAAGAGGATACAACATAATCGCCTGAAAAGAATTAAAATAAAATGTTACAGTCTGAACCAGCAGCATCTGGAGTACAGAATGCTTCCTATATACTCAATCCCAAGTAAATCAACAAATTCAATTTTTCAATGAAAACAATGATGAATACATTTTCGAAAATATGTAAGAGGTATAAGCTCAAACTTTCATGTTGGAGAGGTAGAGGTAGAATAAATTCTTAAAATAATGTGATACCAAGATTTTGTTCGTTAGTGTCTGTGACATATTTTTTCACAGATCAGGAGGGCAGCAGAGTATTTTACATATATCCTGTAAGGTGCTACATTTCTAGACCAATTTCTTGCTACAGTCTGTTCTCTCACTGTTCATCACAACATAAAAATAGCTCTGAAATGTAGCTTTAAGGCGAAGTAATCACCACTTTCTAGTAAGTTAAATAACATATATTAGTTGAATATTTACAAAAAATAAGAATGCACTATTAAAATTTGAATTTTTCCATCTTTCAAGACCTGAAGATGATATTATTACTACCTTGAGTATTTGAAAGTGCAGGGTGGCCATCAGTAAGTTATCCTTTCAAAAAAATATAGCAAAAAATAAAATCTTAAAAAAGTAGGGTAAATTCAAATGAAAGAAGAGATTTTAAAGTTCTTTAATGCAGTGTATCAATATGACAAGCATTATGTACCTAATACTCTTAAAAAATTAAATGATAAGTTTAAAGCTCCCCCCCCTACATGAAATATGACCTAATAAGAGCAAAAAGAAGAGACCATTTTGTATGGATGGACTTAAGAAAATGTGAAATCTGCACACAGGTGTGATCCCACACAAGATTTTCAGTATATAGAGAAAGAAGCTAAGTGGGTGTGAAAGGTATAAACCCCAACAACATAGCTAAAGCTGAGGTAACCTAATAGTGAATGCTTATAAAAGTTATAAAACATTACTCTCAATAAGGGCAATGTTTTACAGTTTGCAAATTTATTACAAACATAGGAGCAGGGGAGATAGAATGGAAAAAGAAAAAATTAGTGCAGAAAACTTTCCCATTAGCCCTGTCATACAAAACAACAAAAGCTTTAGTAGTACAGCCCATGTGTTTCAATGAACATTGTGCACAACATTGCCCTCAAACTAGACTGCTACATAAAAATACAGAAGGTAAAAATGGAAAATGGTGGAATTGTACTTCTTGAACAATGCTTCAACTACTAAAATGCTGAACAATGACACAAATATTTTCAATGAAAAAAGGAGTATCAATGAAGTGCAGAAAAACATTGGAGTAAAAGATTAAAGAAAGCATGCTAATACAGAAACAGAATCGATGGCTATATTCAAGGATAATTTGTTCCATACTAATTAACTTCTCAGTTAAATGACCTAACATTGCTGCCCTGACATTCAGGTGTAAGTGCCCTTGATTTGTTCCTTTTTGGGATAATTAAACAACTTTTTTCAAAGTTTAAACTTCTATGCTTTGGTGCCTTACAAGAATTAAAAATGAATATCGTTAGGAAATCAACAGTTTAACTCCAGAAAACATTGAGTTAATGAACAGCAGTGTTTTAAAGAGTACAATTTTGTTTGACCAACAACAGGGGTCACTAAAAAGATATCATATTCCATACTTAATATGTAACTAAAACATTCAACTCACTTATTTTATTTTACATTAACCTGAGGCATTTTACATTAATAGTGTGCTTACTATTATTTCAAAAAGATATACACATGGGCCATTCTGTAAAATAACCCATTAGGGCTGAGTGATAGGTACAAATTTTTGCCTAGTAGGATCAGCAATTTTTACAGAAATTTATATTCATGGGCTAAACTTTATTTTTCAAGATATGGCAAAAAACAGGACAATTTGTGCATTCATAATTTTCATTCTAACACAGAAGTGCCACCCAACAAAAAGGGCTACTTTCATAAACGCACATGTGAAACTCAATGTGTGATCTCTAATGGGTTGATAATGAGATAAATTACCTTCTAAAAATGTGATACATGTGAAAATATGGTGATAATAAAAAAGCAGAGACAATTTTCAGTTATGACTCAATATTTTTTTTGTTAGTTTTCCAAACTTACTCTATGCACTGCATTCAACGGCAACAATTACTCAGAGAAGCACAAATCTCAGGAGGTTGACTCACATAGGATGACAATGTGATTTTTAAAAACTACTGCAAATATTACCCAATTGAACATCAACTCCATGAAAAACATTTGAATGAGAAATTTTAGTGTAAACATTAGGTACTTGGATGGCTCACTAAAAGAAGAAGTAAATTAATATGACATACAGTATTTCTCAAGATGTGTTTGCACTTTCCAGCACATGCACACCACACAGAAAAATCATTTATTACCAGGGAAGATTGGTAAAAACAACAGTTTGATGGTTCTTACTATTGAATTCTCACATTTAGGTGTGCATTCATACAAACCTTTGCAAATACATGCATACATGCATACATAGCCATTTGATTACAAGCGAAATAGCATTTCACATTCATTTCTGAAAAAATACAGTAAAAACTGTGATCAAATTGATGAAAAGGATAAAAACTTATACTACCCAGTTACCTTTTGGGTCAAGTGCAACAGAAAGAATAGAAGAAGCATGGCCTTCAAGGACAGTATCGGTGTTGTTAGCCATGTTATGCACACGTACCACCATGTCACTGAAAAATAAAAATAAACAAAACAATATAAATGAGCAATAAAATACAAAACTTACCCAGTTTTGGAATGTAGCCAATAGACTTAACCAGAGTTGAGGATGATATCCTGATTTGATCTTCAATGACTACCTAAGTCATGCTAACATTATCAAGAAATTGAAAAAAAAACTCTAAAAAATGAACATCACACAAGCTCACTTTCAAAAGTGAACAAATAAAAAACTCATAGATTGCTCATCAGCCACAATTTGCTATGACAATGAACTTGATATCCAACTTTTTGGAGATAATTCCATAAGAAATACCTTTGAAATCATTATACACCCTCAACAAAAAATTCAGATACACAGCAGTACTCCTGTTGAGGAGAAAACTCTTTGTCCAGAAACCATTGAATCAGCTAAGAATATGTAAAAACAAAATAATGCTGTGAATACAAACAAATTCAACAGTGAGTAGCATTAATGTTTTAGAGCTCATCTATAGCTACAAACCCAGATGATAATGAAACATACATCATTCACTGTTATTGCCAAACTTTTATTTGTCACAATATAGCATGGCTAAATTTCAAATGACATAAAATTTTAAGACTAGCATAAACTACGAAGTTTTATTTCTGCTTCAACAGGAAAATAATAATCTTCAAACAGAAAAATATATGTAAAATTTATAATTCAGTTAATTCCTTATTTTACCATGGGTGTGACTTTCCAGAACTAGGAGCAGCAAATGAAAACTTGTGAAATTATATCGCTATATTTATTTCATTATTTACAAGTATTTTTACTGCTTTAAGCCCTCCCTGTATTGTTGATACAAAGTCACCCTTTACTTTATTATTGACAATATGCTAGTGCAGAACCATTTTGGTGTTACAGGTACATTTACCATAAATAATTTTTAAATAAAAAAGCCACTGCCAGTCTAGAATATACAACACAATGCTGTGATTAGTCATCTCTCATCCATCAGCCAATAGCAACCCACATACAACCCAAGCAGGTGTACCCCTTCGTGTTTTCAGAGACATTAAAGACAGTGCATCATGTGTATCATCAACGGTACTGCATTGCTCACTTGTGAGTGGCTAGTTAATTTCTTTAAAAGCTTCTTAGTCTTTCCAGCTAAATTAATAATTGGGTCTGGTAGTAAGTGTTATAAAGACTTGGGTGAATTGAATTAGTGGGCCATACCAATGCCTAGATCTGCCTAATAACCAGGGTTGCTGAGTCAAAAGTTATCAAGTTCAACTCCGACTCACAAAATAATGACTTGGATTCCTAGAACTCCAAAATATCAGATTCCTTAATTACAAGACACAATTACTGTATTATCTTTGGTAATCTTTCATGATTGAAGTTTATTCATCATAAATGTAAATTCTTAATGAAACATTTCATTTTTATGAATTCATATTTTGGGCTACTTAATTTGTTTCCTTCCTTATCAACTACAATAACATAATAGAACTTTATAATAGATACTAATTTTTATCAACTTTTTACTTGACTATTCATATTGGTCTATACCCTATAGGGTATTCCTACATATTTCTCCATTGGAAGCATCTTTAACGTTGTAACAATAAAGCCATTAAATTCATGAATTTGTAAGTTATTTACCATGCACAGTACAGAGTACTAGCTATTAATGAATAGTAGTTTCACTTATTTCCTAATGTAATACTTTATCAATGTTTTTCCGGCTATTATTAATAAAGACAGTTTGAATAAGTAGGGAATATAAATTAACTAAAATTAATAGGATCCATAAGCTAAAAAGCATAGTATTAATCATACTTTCACATAAATGACGTGGATTACTAATTCTGATTACTGATAATAATGACAAAATACTTATCTGGCTTTATATTTGCTATGCTTAGTGTTCTGAAGGTGAATAAAGACATCAAACGAATGATAATAATTGAACAAAAGAAGCGCTCATGAGTCTTCACTGGTGTAACAGGTAAAATAAATAGACAAAACATATTGAAAATTGTTTGGAGGATTTAGGAAGTCTGAAATGGATAAAAAATCAAACTCCGACTCCTTCCAAAACCTGCAACTCTGCAGTACTGTTCATGACACTCCTCACATAAATGCTTAAATGTTTATGTCTACCTCTACTTTTTTAACTTTTCATTTCTACATGAATTTTAAGTTCTCTTTAAAAACACTCAGGTGCACTTATTCTTTTACAAATTTAAGGGAAGAACTCAGACCTTGTTCTGTTCTTAAATCTGAAATACTAAAGTTTAAGTGGGAAAACCTATGCATATATTTAATTTCATGATCTAACCTTATTCTTACAATGACTTAGTATTATATATCCAGGCCTTTTGTATACGAACTGGTGCTTGATTGAGCGCACTCTATATTTCTGCTCAGGAAATTGAAAACTTCATCGAAGTGATAGAGTTAATATTTACATCAGGATCCCGACCATAAAGCATTTTAGATTTCACTTCTTTAGTGTATTTTTACATGTTTATTACAAATATGAGCATGAAACCCAGTGCAAGTTAATATATTTTGAGATAATAATTTCATAGTGCTTCTAAATTATGTAAAAGAACCTTTCCTAAACTAACCTTTATGAATCTAATCTAACCTAACCCAACTTGATTATGACCTAGCCTAACCCAATCTTGATTAACCTAATCAACATTTGTTCATTACTATCTTCAAATGCAAAAAAAAAATGAAAGTGTTGCCAAAATTTCTGTGTTGGGGGTCCTAAAGTAACAGTACAAAAGTTTGCATGAAGAAAGTTAAACCTTACTGCATATAGACTTCTTTATCATAAACAAAGATTTGAAATGCAAAAAGAATACATAGTGTTAAGCTTGGATTACATCCCTAAATCCTTGTATGGTTTAAATTCTGATTACTAAATGAGCAATCAATACTTTAAAATCTAAAAAACGCTAACTGAACAAGATAAAATCTCAAAGCCTATAGATAACTGATTCTTAAAGCTTAAACTAAAAAATATACAACAGCAGGAGTTAAAGCAGAAATTTACTTATTTGCAAAAATAGAAAATTAAAACGTTTCATAGATACTTACCTGCCACCAGCAGCAATCGTGTTTTGACACACATCCAGGCAGGTGGGGTGAGAAGTAAACCTTGCAATTATATTTCCAGGATTCCCGTTTTCAACATTGAAGCATTGGACACAGTTGTAGTCGCCACCAACAATGATGTCAGGAAACTGATGAAAAACAAGCAAATATACAGTCTGAAAGTGTAAAGTTTCAATAAAAATAAGAAATTAATTTCAACAGTATTTAAGCTTTTAGATCTTTGGAAAGTGTTAAAAGGACCATCCTGTAGAGTTTTGTTCAAATGTTTTAAATATTCTTTTGACTGTAAAGCATTCTTTGGTGCATACTTTACAACATACCAAAATTTAAAAATCAACAAAACTGCATGCTGTAATCATAAATGAGAAAAAATATTTTGATGAATTAACAAATTATTAACCTGCAAATGATGCATTATTATAACATGAAATCAATCCAGAATGGTTTTAACCAAGTGCTGTGATTGCCACATTGCATATGAATATATGAATTAAGGAGGGAGCATATGCTTGGCTCAAGGCAGGTCACAGCTCAGTCCACAATCCCAATTCAGACTCTTCCCACAATCACTCCATTGACTCAGGTGCAGTGTAATGGTCAAAGTATCATTTTAATTGATTGAATTATACCTAAAATGCATGGTTAACAGGTAAATCATGTTCAACTTCATAAAAATTATATTTTTTCTTGTTATTTGTCCTGAAACCTGTTTTTTAAGCATCCATCTTCTACAGTTTTTGACCTGTAAATGGAATGTACCTTTTGACAGGGACTTTAAGTAAAACGAAATAACAGAATAACTTTTTTTAAACTTCATCAACCATACACAAAAATATATTCTATTGAGGAACGAAAGAGTTTTTATTTTTCTACAGAGAGGAAGACTGTCCCCTGGTTGCCTCTGGTACCTGAGGGGTGCATTAAGCACGCGTGTTAGTCGAGGTTCCGGACGGGCAAAGAGTTGAAATCAAGAATTTTTTAATTCTTAATGATTTTTGTTCCAGAAATTTCGGCTCCGGCGGAGGCAGCAACATTGCCCGGCCGGGCCTGTGGTGTATATAAGGCGGCAAGCCACGCTGCGTCTCAGACCCAATACAGACTACATCTGCTTTGCAGATGACATCACACACATCAATATGCACAAAATTGGGACAAATTAATACAATCATTACACACGAAAGAGGACCCAAAATCGTTCTGGTCATCAAAAAACGCAAAACTACTGACATACACATAGACGATCTACATTTCCCATACACAGCACAAGGCACAGTATTAGGACTTAAATTCAGGTCACATGGCTTCACATCTCAGGTTACATCCAGACATTCAATAGCANTTAACGCGATGATTTAACTCTTATTCCCTTAGCTGTGGTCGAGGTTCCAGACGGCGTGAGTGTTGAAGTCAAGAATTTTTTAACTCTCAAGAATTTTTATTCCAGAAATTTAGGCTCCAGTGGAGGTTGGCAACACTGCCCGGCTGGGCCCGTGGTCTATATTAGGCAGCGAGCCGCGCTGCGTTGCAAACCCAGTCATACCTCTGCACATCCTGTCCGCAACAGCCATCTCAAAATTGCAGAAAGTACAAAACAGTCTCAAATTCTCAACACATGGCTTCACATCTCATATTACATCCAAACGGACAATAACTTGCAACAACCTCAACAAACTCTACGGATTCAATCAATCATCTTCGGCCACTAAACTCAAATTGTACCTCTCCTTCGTCAGATCAGCATTATTATACCCAGTAATACCTCTACACACACTATCTGCAACAGCCATTCTGAAGATAACGTAATGTTCAAAATAAAGCACTCCGATTCATTACCAACACTCGTCTCTCAGATCGAATATAATCTCAAACACTACATGAACAAATAAACATACCGCCAATCAACATATTATTTCACGAACACGCTGGCAAAATAAGGTCCAAAATGTTTATAATAGATTTAAAACAGTGCAATAACCTTACATTTCCTCTCGACTTCGTCAGCAAACAGCATCCACAATTCAAGAATTCCAGACTGACCGCACTCGCCCCTCCTCCCGTACCGAAATATAATTAAGAGTCATCTACATATATGCTTTTATGGTCCATAGATAGATAAAGGTCCTGCACCGTGAACGACTGACAGAATGACATAATGACTGGAATTTCACACTGACATTAGACAGGCTACAACACATTCAGCAGAGAAAAATAATATGACCTCTTCTGATATACATGCTCCCCATAGTTAACAACGAAACACTACTTCTACACCGCACTGCACTGCCCGACCGAGATGTACGTAATCGAAGCTCAGTCCGTATTATACACAGTCTCTTCCGGGCATCAATATGTGGAATGTATGAATGGATATTGTATATTTAATCATAGAATTTCTGTACAAAGAAATGAGCTAACATATGAATGTTTTTTGTAGTGGTTATACCAGTGGAAATACATGGGAGTGAATGGATGCATGAATCTATGTGTGTTTAATATTAATCATTGTAAATAAATCACTATAGGTATATAGATTAGCATTGGGGCACTCCAGTAGAGCTTCACACATTTATTAATTAGTCCGTTTATCTTTTGACTATTATCTTTCGCCAGCATCGTTTAAGACAACATGATCCCCGTTTTTTAATCAATTTGGTTTTCGTTTCCAAAGACAAATATAAATACGTAAACATGAAATTAGACTTGACAAAACCGGTGGTGGGCGGAGTAGAAAATTGACGTATAATGCTCGACAGGTGTTACAAAATGTCAGATCCCAAGGCTAGGTTATGCGAAGCAGATTTCCTCATTGTTTCTGTCCTACAATTGTGCCACAGATCCCGCTAAACGCCTAAACATTTGTCCCCACGGTGTCAATCCAAACCTAATTTGTAATGACTAGATTATAATTAAAAATGGGAGTCATGCATGATGAGTGATTACAGTCTAATTCTCGGGGCCTCTTCATTAACTATGTACGTGCGTTTGTGCGTTCAGCCTTGTCTGAGCGGTCATTTACTCAGTAGTGAGCATTTCGTTCGTGTGTGTTAGTGTGCATGGTCTGGTAATGGGCTGATATTTAGTTTAGTTCGATGTGCTCATAAGCATAGATAGGCGTTATCGCGATAATTCATTCGGAGGATTTACAGTGATAACGATATCGGGATATCTGTTATCCAATATATTCGTTTTTGATTAGTTTGTACCGCGAAATTTTTGGTCCAAATTAGCGATCGTCGATATCTTATTTTTGGCTTCCAGTTTAGAAGAGGAGCAATCCACGTGACACCAACAATCGTATCACGCACAGGTATTGTTCGTTGGCTCTGCTTTAGTCTCCGTGGCCGCTGCAATGGAGCTATTTTTCTCCATTGGCATAATTATCTACAGAGCCAAGAGGAATTTATAGTCGAATGAAAACTGTAAGATATTCATGGTTATGACCCCTC
>VOMN01116934.1:0-11930 GCA_014899125.1 Orchestia grillus
GATCGCCCTGTTCTTTTCCGTCCTGATCGACCTTTGTTGAGATTCAGGCGTGCTCCTTCTGTCCTGTACTTAGTAACGTTTCTCCAAATAGTCATTGTTTTTAGAGACTGTCTTTCAGGAAAATATTCTTGAAATGATTGAATGACCAGGTAGAGGCTTTTCGTTCGAAAATACTTCTAAATGATGAATGTTCTTGGATCTTTTGTGAGTAACATAATGGGAAGGCTCTTCGATCGGTGAAAATCTTGAATACATTAAGATCACGTTTTCGTATGCATACGCAATTCAACTGAAGAGTTGAAATCGTATCAATGATACCAAAGCATACGACAACAAAGTATGACTTACCAATTTTTTGTACGTTTAACAATTTCTGAATTACTGTCCTTCAAAATTTAGTATCTTTTTTTTGGACATTCTGTACATATGTCTTATGAAATGTATCATACGTGGCATCTCGCATACTGTATTATATACCGTATATCGTCGATCGTATATAATGGGTGTTATATGGTATTTCATAAATTATGTTCTGTGTAACTCATTTTATACATGGGACACAGGATAAGCAATGGATTAGGTTGGTTGGGTTTGTCTATCGCGTGCTATGGACACTGGTGGACCCAGGCGGGCACTGTAGGATTACCTCAGCTCTAGTTTGGTCTTCGTGACTTCTGCCGTTCATGCCAACTTTAATTTTTTTCAATTTTAAGCCATCTTCACAAATTTTTCTTTATGTTTCATTCCTCTTCTTTTTCAACTTGCTGTTTCTCTGCGCAGTGAATTTTGTTTGGAAACACACCTTTACATAAGTCCGGCGTTTTCTCAAGTCCACACTAAATGGTCCTTTCTTCTCGCTCTCTCGAGGTCGCATTCACTGGGTCTAGGGAGCTTCAAACGAATTAACAATAATATCAAATAGCGGAATAAATAACTGAAATCTGAACTATTTTTATGCTCGTTGAGGTAAAGTATTAAATTGATTTTGTGCATGCTCAGCAGACTGGGGTGGGCTTAAAGGCAAGAGGCTCGTCGTTCTTACCCTTCCAGCTGTTAAACCGGCACCTGGGAAGCAGGCGACAACCTTGATTTCAAATAGAAAAGGCTACGACTCATTCTGAAAGCAAATAAGTATTCAATACTTGATTTGTTATTTATTCCTTTATTTAGACAACGATGCATGAATCTGTAAGTAAGAACTTCGTTTCTGAATTCGGTTCTAACGATGTAAATCTCAGTGTTTTACTTTTTGTCTTTTGCACTTTTCATTTCAAGAGTGTAAGCGTCTTTCTCAGAAATTAGTCCAACGCAGTTGCTGGCCAATAAATAAATTATTTAAAATATACATTTACAGACATAAAAATTCTTAGACGGGCAGAGCCCAGACTTGTCCCTGAACCACTCCTCATATATTATATACATATATATAGGGGAAGAACTTGGGCCCTATATGCATCGTACCAAGTGTTAATTTCGGATATCTCTGTAGCGTTTTCAGGTAACCTTTATATTCGAGAGATCTGGCACTAGTAGATCTCTCAAATACAACTAATAGTTGACAGAAAAATTTGCAGGACTGGCTTATAAGGCTTATACATGTATAGTCAGCCCTTCATCATATACATACATATATATATATATATATATATACATATATATATACATATATACAATTCAGGGCTGACTCAGGGACGAGTCGTGGCTGTGCGCGTCAAAGAGTTTTTTCAACACAAAATTCAAGGACGGCCACCAGCAAAGCGAAGGTGTATCGCCGGCGAAGTGGGACGTGGAGGGACGATCATAGACGTGCAGGGCCGAGCAGGGACGTGGCATAGACGGAAAACGCGGATGACCGCGAACGTACAGCGGCCGTTAATTTCGGCGAAAAAGTGGACATTTCGTCGGTGATTCACCGATGATTCGTTCACATACGTCCATAAGCTCGCGCTTGATCGTCCTCAATTCACCGGCGGGACGATTAACAGGGCATGAGCGAAACCACTCACTGTTGCGTTTAACTGCAGTTTAGCTTTTACAGTTATGTTCGCAGGATTTAGATAGTTTTATAATTCACTAGGTTTCGTTCAGTGATAAGCTTCGAACAGCGAGACCATATCATAGTCTTGCAAAACTGGTTAATGTTGGTGGTATACATATTAATTTTCATTTGGCCAAATTTCCATACGTCATAATTCTAATTTAGGCGTAACTCCCGCTAATAGTTCAGTGCAGCCATTCCTTCAATAATTGGATAAAATTAATCAATACCTTAAGTGAATTCACTGTGAATAGCCTTTAGGCGAATTTTTTATTCGGTTTCTTTGCGTTGCGTTATCAAAAGAAAAATTATTCTTTCTTTAAGCTAATTTTTCCGTGAACCAGCAACATATGGTCCCCCGCTCATAGAACTAGTAATTCACCCAAGACGAATTAAAAAGACAGTCAATTATGTACGTACACAATAGTAATGAAATATGCATCCATTTAAAAATAGTATTTAGTATATGTATTTAACACGTTGACTCCGAAGGGGGTCATATATGGTACACGCGATCATCTAACCTAACCTAGTATAACCAAAGTAATATCATTTATAAATACAAATTTGCGAGTTTCTTCAAATTTGTGTTCATCAATCGAATAAGCTAGTTCTGATTAGCAAGAAAATTAATAGAGTAACCAAATTTGTGAAACCAAAATCTTTCATTTTAAAATTCACAGTAGAGATATTTGTCGGCATGTAATTTTACCTGTGTGGAGAATCGGAGTCAACGTGTTAATAATACAAATGTAATCTTGATGACCTTCGCGTTTGTTTTCTTCTGGAACACAATACGCATTGAGAGATCAAAATCTTTTTTATTCACAATAGTTGGAATAGATAGGACAGCAACATATAAGGCAACCCATGATGAGCCTATTCCGGTGAATTACTGTCGATGTACGTACATTTAAAATTTGTTAACACCCTAAAATTATTAAATGGATACAAATCTGGGTCACTTCATCCAAATGTTGCTCCTGAAGCCTGTTGAGGTGAGATAGGCTCAGTTTTTGTTTCACCCAAGCAGGAAAACAGTTTGACTGAATTCAGGCGCGCAGGAACGTAACTGTACTTCTGAAATTTTATATCTTCAAAAAAGTTAAAGCAGGTTTTGAGCAAGCATCAATGTGACATTGCTTGCACAATAGGGTCCGATGTGGTTTATTTCCATTAAATTCAATCCTTTTTCAACAATCATACATGTTTCCTGTGTTTACGCTGATATCTTGCGATAAAATTTTTTTACAATGTATTGTAAAATAAGTCTCATTAATGACACAGATTTCGTAGAGATTTTGGTAATCGTTTCTGATTCCTCCTACGCCCACGACACGAAAGTTATCCGTAGTGCCTAGGTGTTAATTTCATTTTTTGGCAGACAATGGCATTGGTTAAGGAATAGCTAAATATTGTCAAATAGCGGTGTAACTTTTTCCCAACTTGTGTACAACATTAATAACCCGCCGACAGTCAACGCTTACATATGTCTCTCTGAAAGCAACATCAGAATAACAAAAATTACATTTTACCGATCGTTACATTTCTTTCAAAAGTATTTTACGAGGAGAATGTTCTTGAATGTGTTTCAGATGATGTGAAAGGGTAAACGAGATGTTCACTGAACAAAAATTAAGTTATTTTATTTTCACACAATCTCAGCCAAATAGCGTTGCATTTTAATCTTTGATATGCTTCTCCTATTGTATATACTTGTTAGAGTCAATCTCCTAAATTCAGAATGAAGTTTTATATTCCTCTTTTCGATATACTTTATACCATGCAGAATTGATGGAACAAAAAGAGAATTAAACGCTTAGTATTATTAAAAATATTGACTACATAAATATAAACATTTCGTCCATATAACTTCAAGTTTGGGGAGTTTTATTTGATTTTCATTTACATGAGGTGAGAAACAGGAAAGCAGCGAGGCTTGTTGTTTTATAGCAAAAATTTGAAAAATGCAGTTCGAACCTTGATCATTCCTGACGCTTTCATTGTAAATTTACTATCCGATTAAAGTACTCATATGCTTTACTTGCACACTACAGAAATGTTATCAGGGTTCATCACAGAGTCGTAATACGTATAAGTTCGGTTTTACGTAGGAGACCTCTTACGCCCACCCTTCCGCCTAATCAACGGTCTACCCACAAAACAGTTGGTTCTTAAAGACTTCTGCAGTTGAAACGAATCTATGATGTTTTTTCATTATACCCCCGGTATAACGCTATTCATGGGCGGATAGTGTACCTACTAACTTCCGAAGACCATGAAACAAAAGTTAGGGCTTCTGAATATTCACAGCCTTATCGAAAAAAAGTGTATTATTTAAAATTTGTTAATAATCAACTGGTCCACCGCTAGACCAAATTACTGCTTGCATTCTAGCTGGCATTGATTCTATAAATTTCTGGATCTGTTATATCCCAAATTTTGACCGCAATTGAATTCAATTTGCCTTTTACCCAAAGTGTTCAATGTCAAACGAAATGGTTATTCGACATGCAGGGTCCTCTCCTGCTCACCTCACAAATTCTAAATGGTGTTCAGATTAAAAGATTCTGGAGTCAATCTGTGTACGTAATGCTCCTTCACCTCCAGAAAATCAGGCCCGGACAACTGTAGCCGCATGAATGCGAGCATTATCATTCTGAAACACATAGTTGTCTTCCTAAAATTAAAAGCCCATTGAAGGGTGAAATTGCTAATCAAGAACTTGTAAATTGTCCAGTGACTTAAATTTTGTTACTGCAACGAATGACAGATTCTCGTCCAGCTGAATAAAATTAACCCCAAAATGTTCTAATGTTTGAACGGCAGGGACGATGCAACATGGGTCCGTGGCATCATGGCGGTACTGCAACAGCCAAACTCCTCAATTACTCTGATTATTGACTCATCAGCCCGAGTACATCACACGACCGTGCCCTCACAGTCAAGTTTTGATGTTCTCACGCAAACAACAGATGCTTTTTCCGATTTGGTACAGAATTAAATGCCGAAATGTCCGTTCCCCGGGTTTTCATTTTTTATGCTTCAAACAAAACCTAAGATAGGAACTGCAGGCATAAGAGGTTGTTGACACTTTATAACCACTCCTCGAGTGTTGCAATACATTTTCACATCGAACTAGTAAAACTTTCAGTGGCCGTAAAGGAAAAAGATTAGGGTGTGTATGTGGAATCCGGGTGCATGACTTTTGCTTAGCTACACTGTGTATACATGGATTCATGGTAACTAGTAACTCCCTTTAATTTTACAAATGATTTTCGGGTGCGAACTCTTCAAACTTACCATGATTTATTATGCGTGGAAGTAAGAAAAATTATCTTACTTGCTTTTTTCGAATGTCTATGGTGAATCAAAGTTCAAATTCAATGTAATATAAGAAGATAGGATTGAACTCACTTATGTAGGTATCAATCACTTGTATGCATGATATCTGTTCTAATACTGACAACAGAATCTTCTATTTAAACATAAAAAACAGAATATTCTTCTTCATGAATTTATAAATGAAATTTTACTTCGTAAATTGTAAAACATTTTACGATATTTTAGTTACTCACAGAAAAATTATTTTGAATGCAAGCTGCAATCATTTTACTTCAACAGTAAGCATATTAAAAAACTCCAAGAAACGCACATAATAATTTATTTATAGATATTTTGTACTCACCCACAGAGCGCCATATCTTCTTCAGGTTCGTCAGTAAGCGAATCCTCGTACTTCGCTACGTTTCTCTTGCCTCCAGTAAGTTGGTTGAATTGCACATTTGGTATGTATGAATTATTTATATTTTCGCTTCCAGGTTCACCACTGTAATTGTGGAGCATTTCATAGGACCAATGGGAGCCATGGCCCCCTAACAGGAACGATGATGCAGCGTCTGACTGGTGGGGGCCTATTTTGACGCAGTGATGTCTAGCAGTTGGCTGTAGTTGTTTAATGTAGGACGACTCTTCGACAAATGGTACGCTGCAGTTGTGTGAAGCCTCTTTTTTTCGCAGGTTTTGACTCAATACATGACATTCAGCAGAATCGTAGCATTTATCTTGATTTGCGTTTGACACTACATCACGCTTTTGCAAATGAAAAATCTTCTTCCGTCGATAAAAGCAGGCCATCACGGCTAACAAGAATGTTGTCAAAGCAAGCGCGAGTGGTAGTGCGAAGAGTAGAGCATTATTCCCTCCCTCATTGAACGTGCCTGGAAAATCAAACAATTCGAACCGATTAGGAGAATTCTGAACTACTCATTCAATCATAGGCAATGCTCGTCGCTGGAATATTGTCAGACATGAGATAGTGTCGCAAAAACATGGTGCCATACTATGATTGATGATGAAGTGTATGAAAAATATCGTGCAATTCAATGTCCTGTTAAATATCGCTACTGTAGGTAATAAATGCATACGTGATATGCTGCTAATGCGATATTGAAATATCAAAATTAAATCATACGAAGTTTAAGTCGACTGCGAGATGAACGATTAAGTCGAGGTAACACTACATTGCGATACCCTATAGAACGGAGATGTGTAGCAGTACGTGCAATTCAGTCTACTTTTGATTTTGCTTTACTTTCAGATGCTTCATTTGCCGGAAAAAAAAGCGCTGCGTTATATTTGAACTTAAAAGAGATTTATAGCTGCTTGTAAACAATAAGAGAAGTTCAGAATATTTTTGACCATGAAATCTTCTTGGAAATGTATTGCACAAAACACTTTAGCTCATGACAGCAACGTTGTTGAAGAGTAAATTGCAGAATATCAGAATAAAAGTTCATATTATCTGCCAGAAAACAACTTCCATATAGAATGTGTGTATCAAGATAATAATGTCTATGATGTGCGAAATAAAAAGGTGTATGATTCTTGGGAGTGGAATTAATTACCAAAACGTTAGGGAAGGCCGAATTATGGAAACTGTTAAAATAGTCGATCATTTGATTTGATTCATATATTAACCAGTGATACGAGTAACAATTTTAACAAAAAATTGATTGGAGTTAGATCACATGACATGAGTTTTTGCTGCTTTACATATCCTATAGTAAAGCGATATATTTCTCGACGTATGACTCTTATTATATTAATAATTTAAGTTAATAGTAATTCAATATTTATCTCCAGCTTGCTTCCCATATTCTACAGAATTTGGACATGTCCATGTGAGTAATATGCTTGTTGGGACTCTTCGGGTTCAGGTTGGAGATTGGTGCAACGAGAGAGGCAACGTAAGGTTCGCTGAACCCTGTTTTTGAGAGCGCTAGTTCTAGATTTCGATATCTTACAGCATGGTAGTGGTGTCTAAAAGCTCTTCGACATAAGATATCCAGTCGAATACTGATCGGATAGGAGGAAAACTAACGAGGTTCTCTCCCGTCTTACTCGAACTCTGTATCTTTATCTTTTAATTTTGTGTCCCTACAATTGGATTATTTCGTTCAGTTTTTTGGGGTCATTTTACGTGTCCAATCTTCGTCATTCACTGTTTTCAATATTAACTGTAATTAACAATTACTGAAGCCTAGACGGCCGACCTTTGAAATCCCTCGACGAACAACCTTTGCGAGGCCTCTACTGACCCATTAGAGTATTTGGTCATTTTGGCCTTTAAAATAGCATTTCTTGTTTGAACTTACACTGTGGAATTTTCAGTAAATGTTTGAGATTTTACTCTTCTATCACTTTGACACCATCATGTGCCATATATGGTACACGCGATCATCTAACCTAACCTAACTTAGGCAAAGCAGTAACACATATGAAAACAAATGTTAAAGTTTTCATGAAATTTGGGTTAATTTCTCGTATGTGCTAGTTTAGTTTAAAAGGAAAATTGATGGGATAACCAAACTTGTAAAACAAAATCCTTCATTTTTAAATTCACAACTGAAATATTTGTCGACGCGGAATTTTGCCTGTGTGAAGAGTTTTTTTTTTCTAAGTAATTTTTATCCACTTTTTCAAGATAATCGTGTAACTTTCCCTTCGAATTGATCCTGTTTTAGCGTACTTGTTACTCTTCTCTTTTAGTCCTAAAAGCAAAAATAGGATATATCTTCTTAAATCCTAAAAGAAGAAATTCTGCCAAGCTTCATTTGATACCATGAATGTTTTGTCAATCTCGAGAGATCTGGCACAAGTAGATCTCTCAAATACAACTAATAGATAACAGAAAAACTTGCAGAGAAGGCTGAAATCAACAAAAGGGAGAGTTACGTAAGGTCCAAGGTACAACAGTTCCCTACGTGTATATATATATAATCTCATAAAGTCAAAGTGTGTCATCACGAAGAGTGTCATCTTTGCTTCAATTACGTTACAGCTGAAGAAAGACAATTGGTCCTTACGTATTATCGGGAGGACTTTTGATTTTTACTTTTTCTTTTTTTTGCACAGGGTTTGTTGGTTAGTATGAAGATCTTTGATTTAATAAACGCGCACTGAGGAAGAGGCTGTTGTGTTCCTTCAGGAGAAAAGTATCTTGCCGGCTGAACGAATCTGTCCGAACAATCACAAAATGAAGCTCTACTTTGGCTCGCGCATTTTCTGGCAATGTAACGTCAAGTCATGCAAAAAGAAGGTGAATATGCGAGTGAACAATTGGTTTGCCGACAGTCGTTTTCAATTACAAATGTAATGGTTAGGTTAGGTTAGGTTAGGTAATTCCGGTTTTTTTAAAGGTCCTCCCGATAATACGTAAGCACCAGACAATTTTTAGGGTAAAATTTGTAGGTGGGGTTTAGAACAAAAGAAACGTCAGTGTTATACGTTTACAAAGAATGAGAATATTCGAATCATGCTGTGTATTGATAGGAATGACAATTCATCGAAGCGTCTTCCAGTTCATCAGAGCGAATTTTGATTACTTGCTTCGTACAGAAGTTAATATGTATGATTAGCAAATTCCTTAGAATTTTAATTCGTAATGAACTACGCTGTTCGGCCAAAAATTTGTCGGTATGTGTAGCTTAAATTCTTTTACAGGTTTCCTCATAACAAATTCGAAGAAAAACAAAGTAATAACAATAGTTGGATTCAGCTGTACTTGTAGTCTTTACTGCACCTGCTCTTCCCTTGACAACATGGATGAATAATCCTACTAAAACAAACTACAACACAAACCTCTGGCCTCGACAAAAGGCAAGTTATAGGCTTGCACCGAGCTGGGATCTCCGACTGAAAAGTATTGCAAATGATGCCCATAAAACTTAGAACTGAGTAAAGAACAATTTCTAAATGGTAAAAAGATGGTGATGTGCAATCATTCAGTGGTAATTAGGGCAGAGCTGAAATTTTGAATAAATGCGACAGGCGTTCTCTGAAGCAATCAATGAAAAGTGTTCAGCAACTGACTGACATGCAAACAAGGTTTTAAGAAAATTTCTACTCTTACCATTCGCCTAGAGCTGGAGGAAATGGGTTTTAGTAGTTCCGTCACGAAAAGGAAATTAATAGGCAATAAATATAATAAAACAAAACGACTACAAATGACACAAAAATCGCTAAGACTGGACTGTAGGGCAAGGAAACACGTCCTCTGGTCAGATGAACCGAGGTTCACTAACAATAGTTCAATAAACTGTGACGTAATTATGAATTTTTGTGGGGTAGTGAGGCTCGAAAATTGGAAGCGCGTAGCACAACTTATATATTTGATGAATAAACTTTCTCACGGCTAGAGACCTCTCGTTCGCAAAGCAACACATAAATCTCCAAAATGTCAGAGTGAAGTGGGGGTCCGTGGTTCTCGAAGGGAATCACTTTTCAGGAAGGTCCTCGGAAATAAACAATAAGTCAACCGCGGAATTTCTCAACAAACTCGGAACGAAAACAAATTCATCAGAGAGCTGTAGGCGGGACTTTGGGAAGTTGGCGTGACATGAGCAAATAATGATTGGTTTTGAAGGTTCAGCTGGAGGCGTGACTAATAGTAAAATTTGGGACAAGTAGACATAATTAGCGAATGGAAGAGCGATCAATCCACACATAGGCGTGGCTATTTCAAAGTAAAAGGTTTGCGATTGAAGATCGAGAGTTTGGGTTAGGTGCTGAAGGGAAAGGGCCTCGGCCAAGGAGGCCTCGCGAGCGTCAGGCCCGCACTACGGACGAATTTGAATGCGACCTCGGTAATCAGCGGAGTTGTAGACGTTCTAGTGCCTGCAACCTTTGACACATAACCTTTAACCAAGTTCACGGATTATTTCTACAATATTGTCCTGCAGTTAAGTGCCCCTCAATTTACCATATCATCTCGCAGCGAAACGTACATTCATCCAGTTGGGAGTTCTAGTACTTTCCAAGTATCTTATGCCTTAAAGGTAACGAGCATGGTCTTGAGCTACCGTGAGCCGCAATACATCGTCAGTGGAAGTTATAACATCGAGCCGCACCACCAGGGGCTACACGCACGTCTGCAACATCGCCGCAGCCAAATGAGGCGTCAGAATACCTCGTTAGAGAGAAATAAAAACATGAAGCATCAGTAGCCGACGGTGCCCAGAAGAATACGCAGCCTCAGCTGGCTGGGGCCACATGGGCATCGCACTACGCAGGAGTCAGCAATTAGGGCACATCAGTGTGGTAATCAGACGTCAACGGATGTGCGCGAGTGATTCACGGTAAAGGCGTTTGCGAATGTGTTGGAGCTCGAGGTAAATAGTATTGAATAATTTTTGGTTGTACTATTGAATTCGATGTCTGCGGTATTAGATTCCTATAACACAACATGCTTTGTGACCTTTGCTAGCGATTTATTTACAGTGACCTGCTCATTCATATCATCAGTACTCACGTCTCTTTAATTCTTGGTGAACATGTATGCGCGTTCCCTGTGTTTTGTATTTTTGGAAATTTGATTTTCCGTGATATTACAATAGTGAATATGTTCCAATTTAAACTATATGGTGTTTTGTCCCCTTCTTCTGTATGTCAATAGGTGCGCTCATTAATGTATGCGGGAGGCATGCAACGACCTCTCAAACCTTGACGATCTGGTTCGTTAATGTAGTGTAATTTATCATGATTTAGTTGTCTATGCAATTCAACTTTTATCTTTGTTTTTGGGAATAGAGAGAAACACACTTCATAAAACTTTTAAGATCTAATTTTTTTACATTTGTGTTCACGAACCTCAGGTTCCGTCACAGACTAGTAGGCTTCATTGTTTTCGCTACATCTTTCTTCTTCAGGGGGCGATAAATTTTTTGATTGCGTAGTGTAAGACAATTTAATTAAATCAATAAGTCTAACTTTTGTGAATTATGATTTACTTTTTCGAAGTGAACATGAATTTTCATTGTCAAGGAGTGCCCTTTTTTAGGGGAGCTTAGTCTAAATCAAAAAGACTTTATTTCCTTCGCACAGTGAGACACAGACAGTTATGTATGAGATATCCTTACAAAGACAGTTACGTATGAGATATCCTTACAAAGACAGTTATGTATGAGATATCCTTACAAGAACATTTATGTACGAGATATCCTTACAACGACATTTATGTACGAGATATCCTTACAAAGACAGTTATGTATGACATATGCTTACAAAGATAGATATGTATGAGATATCCTATATAGCCGCTGGCAATAATGCTTATAATTGCTTAATGTTTCACAATGGCCATGATACCTACAAATGGTTGAAAATTTGTTTCTGTACAATCCATGAGCGCCGAGGACATTATTTTTTGTTCTTAATTTTCATGGAAATTGTATTAAAGTGAAAGTTTGTGCTAGAGAGAAGTGGCTTATACCGTATACCACTATTTCCAATATACATAGGCTTGCATTAGTTTAGGCTAAGGGAAAAATGTAGGCTAAAAAGGGAAAGGCTTAACAGTCGTTTTGGAAACCACGTCATCTCTCATCATGAG
>VOMN01116936.1:0-13875 GCA_014899125.1 Orchestia grillus
AAGTCCTCAAGTTGTTTCTGAAGTTGCTTTTCCAATTTTTCTCAACGAAGTTCCTTCCCCGGAAATCTATATCTCAATAAAGTTCGTTTCTCAGAAATCTATATTCCTGTTGATAATCGTAATTTCACCACTAAGGCGTCTGAGGGCAAAAGGTAAAGCAAGCGGTAGCTTTGAAAAACGTGCAGTACTTTCTTTTCTCCTGTTTCTTAAATCTTAAAATGAAGTAAATTCATAACCATCTGATTCTTGGTTTACGACATGGTATTTCTTAATTTTTCAGTATAGTTTTTCCTTAAACCCACTAACTTTAACAAGCATTTATATTTTTTTGTATAATTTTAAAATTAGCCGGTATTGGCGCAACAGACTGTGTCCCACTCTTTAAGCAGTTGCTATGTTCACTCTCAAAGTCGAAGGCAATTAAGAATGGACCGCATGGCAATAAACGCTCGAGGCCAGCCCGACGCACGCAACGAATCGCAGAGAGCCGTAGGGACAGAGTCGAGGTCTATGTTTCGACCGCCGCTCGCAGGATGGGAAATGCGACCGACCTACGGCCCGCTCTTCCTCCAAATATTTTCCCCCTTCCCAGGAAAACCGTCGTAGAATAAGGGCAACGTCGCACCTATCTTATGGGCGATGTGACAACGTGGTGGCTGTTCGAATTAAAAGGGCTCGAGCGGAGTGAACGAGGTCAAGTCACGCGCGACACTCGGAGAAACAAGTGCGGGCGATGTCGGAGAGCGGCACGAGACCATGTGGGGACATGGATCGTCGGTAAACTTGTGGGATCCAGTCAGAAGACGAGCGGCCACGTCGGAGAGGCGAGCGCGAGCCATAATTTTTCATTCGAGTCCGAGGAAGCTTGAGAGAGTAAGGTTGTACAGTCCTAGAGTCTTGTTAAAAATTTAGTCTCGCCTTGACAGTTAACGGGATTGTAACCCTGTGGTTGTTTGTTTCGTAAGGTATGCCCGCCTAGGCATCTAGTACTTGTATCAGGTACTCTAGGGTTCAGGGCTCAAGCCTGTGGCCGAAGTAATTTGTAAATCCCGATCAGAATTGACGAACGTGGCTGCTCATAAAGAGCCATCACATCAACCTGCGGGGTGCTTGTGTATTGGTCGTGTTAAGTTCAGTCATTGCTTATTGGTCGAATTTATGACTTCTGAAGCTCCTGAGGACATTTGTGTAATTTAATTCTAAATCTATATCTAAAAAGCTCCTTTGTTTGACTAATCCCCACGCAGAGCATATCGATACGCACCGAAACCGCTCGGTCCAACGCTACCTATACTGACCTAGGAAACGTCACTATCACGAGATCTGTGAAGCACATTTGTCGATGCGAAATAAAAGTAGATTCCATTACATGCATTTAGGGCATTCATTAGGTATCAGCGATAAAATTATACTTCATTCAAAAGCAAACGAGACTTCATTTCATTGCAAATATTCCAGAACAAATTGAATTCATTATTGACATTATGCACTTATTAGCCTAAGTTTCATTTAAGAATATATATAGACGACTATTAGTTCTAGGTTCGTGACATGACTTGCGTTTAAACAAATTTGACCGACTCAATGCCTTAAAATGATCCAATTCTCAAAATACAGACTTTGCTAGCATGATTTAATTAAAATTCTAACCATGATTACAAGGCGTTGTCACTAATTCACGGCTGCAGTAGGGATTCTAAAATGATGTTATATAAATTCAGTATTGACTTTGTACGCCACTCGAAGTCGTGTTAGCATAGACATTCAGCGTACGGTATGTATTCAAAGAAACTGAAAATTATTACGCTAAACAAATTTTGATTAAGCTAAAATCTATCGTGATAACGTGGTAAATCATTAAGAGAAGGTAATTTTTGCATTTTCATATTTCTACTCAGGAAGAAGAGCAACACCGATCATGTTCCTACATAAACCTCCTGTATGGTAATGCGCTTTTGGGGTCTTTCAATTGGCTTCTGAATTCTATCTTCGTTGAAAGTATGCTCTGTATCCTGTTTGTTGGAGCTCGGTTTTTGACATCAACAGACGACCACCTAGAACTGATGATTTAATTGATTGTAAAATTGTAAGCAACAGTAAAAGACTGCAAAAATAAAACTACTGGACAGAAAACCTTCGAGTTATGTATTCTTTAAATCCATTCCTGAATAAATATATGCTAGATAAATTGAGAACCTAGGACATAACTAGGGAATAGGACATAAATGCTTACCTATTCCTCAAACCCTATATAGTTTGCTCTAGTAAGGGTTGCCCTTTTCCAAAGTTTTGTACTCTTAAACGGAGTATGTACAATATTTTACGGACGAGCAGCTAAAATTTTTCAACTTTCAACTTGCTAATCCGTATAAAGGCAACTTCATCAGAATTTCAAAAATTAATCGAAATCACGAGAACATTGTGAATAGGTTAACAGATTCAGGAGAGAATATCATTACAAAAAAAAAATTAAACTGACTTAACTATGGGTTCATACTTTTCTGAAAATAATATAAACCTGTTTATAGAATTATTAGATTCTATAAATACCAATGGGAATGCAATGAACTGTAAATAGTATAGATAGTTAATGAAACCATTACCTACTCAATACATAGTCTACAAAAAGTAATTCGACTCACCTTTAGTCCTAAGCTCTGGCATGCTATACGAACTGGGGCACAAGTCAGATAAGCGTGTAAGAAAATCTAAGAGAAGGGTTGAACAGTACAGATTAGTATTTATTGAGACGATATGGGCGTAATAGATGTAATATTAACTTGAAATACACGAGTCGAACACCATCAGCAGCAAACTACGCTCTTGTTGAGAGGCATGAATGCATTTCCCGCCTTCCGGAACTGCCCTGTGGGACATTCAATAACCAAATCCGTTGTGGAAGCTGCAGTCGCCATAATTGCCAGTTAATAATTAACAGAATTAATAAACAGAAGAGGATACCGCTACCAAATTTTTGAAGCTTCTACCGCTGCTTTAAATGCCTTGGTTAGTTGAAATAGCTTCTGCTACTAACACTATTTTTTTTCAAAATGAAATACCGCTACCCACAACTCCCATACTGCTACTCATTACACAGAGCGCTACTAAAGGGCTACTAAAACTAAACAGAGCTTCTCGATGGCTTTCTAATATATTTAAAAATCACACAAAGAAGTACATTCACATAATCTCCCCCTCCACCTCCTGCAGGTTATTCTTAGTGGTATTGAGGTTGCCCTTCATGACCACCAGCTTTTCATACGTCGGGTAGCTCAGGTTAGGATAGAATTTAATAAGCCGTTGGTAGGAAAAATATTTCACATTATGTGTGATTTTGGGTTGGAACTAAGCAGATTTGGTGCGGCACGAATCAAATCGGCCTGAGAATAAGGACGATATGAGATGGTGCAAATTCATGCGTGTCCTCATAGTTTTTTTGATCATAGATTCGAGTGTGAGCAAGCATATAAGTGGGGTTGCAGAACATTTGTCAGTGCACAATTTTGTCTAGGGTTGCAGTTAAGCTCACAAAATGCAGGGCAAAAGTAATTAAAGTATTTGGGTATCGCTCTGCGCCTGTGCAGGCAGCGTCTGTCTAGCTGCATCTGCCGGGTGTCGAGAAAAGAGAAAGAAGAAATAGAGCATCAAAAAGCCACTGTCAGTAGAGGGAAAAATATAAAGCAGCTGTGCGGGCACGAAAGTAAACTCAGGAAAGACATACCCGGGTGTCCAGCTACAGCTAACGTGGCCTATGGAATCCCTACAAGATACAGCTGATGGGATCCCTCTCAAGATCTCCATGTCATAGTGGTTACCTTTTAAGTTCTCAGGCGAGCAGGCTTGAGTTCGACTCTCAGCCGCGCAAACGGATTTTCGTGGAACCACGAAATGCTTCCCGTGGGAAATAAAGCTTAGACCTTACATTTTATCAATGCGTGAACAATTTCAAAGCATTTGAAACCCGTTGTTGTATTCCATATCAATTCTGCTGGAATAAATAAAGTTCTTTATTTTTTTCTTTCTTTCTTTGAGTATAAAACTCCCTAGGGGCGCGACTCTCCTTAACAAAGAAAAAATGGCTAACATAATTTTATGGTCCGTCCGTAACTTCATGAAAGGGGTATTCAGAAAAGGTAGAAATTATAGTAAAAACAATTGTTAAATAAAACCCAATACAACCCTATAAGATGCAATAAAATACAATACAAAACAAGAGCGAAACCCATTGAACGCTAGATTTTTATACGTCCTGCGTTTTTCTAAGCCTGGTGTAAATGCCGTGTGCAGACTCGTTCAGAACCAAGTGTCTAATAAAAAAGAATGCAATCGTGTAGAAAGAATGCTTAAATTTTTCGAAAGCATTGGTGCTTTAAATTTATCAAAGTTTTTCCAAGTATATTCCCTTAGCTCTTAGCTCGAATCATACGTTAAATTCTGTCAACAAACTAAAAACCTGTTGCATGCGCATTTTTAGAATGTATTTTAACCTTGTTTTTTTTACTGAGCCTATTAAAGTACCAATATTTGTAAGAGAAGTCACAGAGGCCCTCTCTCTAACATTCACCTCACACTAAAGTATATTGGGTTCCAGTTTGGCTAGAAAGGAAGCCGAAGTTCCTTCAACTAGTTCGGAACCTCTTCGATAGTATGGGATGTTGTTCCATTTACTTTGAATATCACAACAGTGTTCTCTAACTCCTTTTTAATTCAAGGAGCCATGGTAAAGTATTGTGGAGTGTTTTTAAAAGCAACGTAAAGCAAACGTTTCTAGAAATCAAGTATGCCATTGATATTTCACGTGATCCAAGCATTTAAATTTTCCGCATCTATACAAATATGAGGGAGTATATCAGCAGCCTGCAATGCAGTAGAGCTCATCACACCGAAGAAGCTCAGATTCTTCACAAGTATAAATAATGGAAAAGTATTACACATTAGCTTCGATGCAAAAGGATATTAAAGAAAACCATTAACGTTTTTTCGACAACGGATAGGATTGGTGGATATTTTTTGTTATACAAGAGACTAAACGTTGTGTACAGAGACTGAAAAAAACGACCAGGATTGAAACGTAACTATTGAAGCAAATAAAAACAGCGGAAACCTATGTATATTGCTTCTTTTCATAATATGCACTATGAATTTTTTTTCTTTTATATATGTATTACATGAAACGATTATTACGCTGAATTTAATTTGCCCAGAGCCATACAATTTTTGAAAAATCAATACAAGGTTATTTCTTTATGACAAATTTCAATTCAAAGTCACCAATTTTACTTTCCCAACAATCAGTTCCAATTTCATAGTGACCAATCACAGTCAGTAGCACTCTTTAAATTAAAATGCTGATCACATGGGTTTTTGGGCTTCTGGTATGACCACTGCTACCAGCAGTCATTCTGTAATAATTATTGCAAATGCTCATTTGAGGAAGCTTTGGTTCGGATTAGAGCTTAGTTATAGTTGCATCTACTTTCGTGGGCCAGATAAGACTTGCATTCTCACTTCAGTTTGCTGCCAATTAGATGATAGCAGGATGTCGTTAAGATTGATGATCATATTAACTCGATAATATTTGTAATGATAGCTTGTACTCGCTGGAGTTTTATACGTGATAATTCATTGATCCCAATTGACTACCCGTTGTAATGTTTACTATTCTACGATCTGTACATCGTTTTATACGTCCCGACAAAAATCCAGCGAAAAACATTGCTTGCAACGAGGATGTTTATGTAAAATTTGTAGCAACACTTCATTTTGAACGGTTAACTGTGACTGACATTGAATGACAAGTTTTATGTTATTCATTTTCGTTAATAACGATCAATTTTCCAAAATTTATTATTACCAGAATTAGAATGACTTATTGTTAATAAACTACGGCGTTGTTGATATAGTAGCTAGATTCGTCTTTTATAACGTCGCGTGAATGATCTGTTGGGTCGAGTCTGTAGCTCATGCTCAGTGACACCTTCATCTGCCTCATTTTAATTAGGGACCCAGGCTGTAAGACAAAAGACTGTGGTTGTGAGAGCACCGAAACGAGGCAGGCTATTCTGGCAAGCAATTCGGGCTACGAAGGTACGCAACCAAATGGTAAAATAGAGAAAAAGAGGCCATAAGACCAGAGATCTAAGTTATGAGCTAGAAAGCAAGTCACTGTGAGGACAGGAGACTAGGGCTCTGTGTAATGTAATGGCATGAGGTCGAGGCCGTGAGGGCAAAAGCCCGAGAGTCCACTCACCGCAACAAAAGTCATCGATTGGCCCACAATTGGTGCGAGCAGGCAACACAATGGCTACCTCCGTACACCCTAATGAAGATGTCCATACGAAGAGCCTCTCGGCAGAGCGTCTTTCTTTCGGTTAGACGTTTGAGTTTTTTTNCATTCTAAATGAGGTAAAGGAAAAGCAGATGCACGGCCGATTGTGGAACGTTCTATTACGTATAAAAATTAGTTCCTTATAAATTTATTATAGCTGTTTTGCTTCTACTACGGCAATTCTAATTAATAAAGTCGGGCATATATGCGTTTGATTCCTCTAATAATTATTTTGGTACATGCTGACTGTGTCTAAACGCAATAGGCGATTAGGAAGCATGAATTAATTGCCTTTAGTCCAACATATTAGCAATGTTTTTTAGGAATCCTCCTTCTATAGAATTTATTTCATTACCGTATGCCCGAAATCATTACGACGAGTAACTGTAAAATGGAGAAATTTTTACTTAGTATTTTTGCTGTAATTCCACACACGATACCAGGTAATATTTTCCGTTTCCGGCCTTGCAGCAGCTGCTTTTCATTTTTAAAATAATGACATATTCCAACTGAATTTCATTGTGGTTGCCTCTCTCCTCATTGTCCGAATCAGGAAGAAATGTGTAAACGAAACCTGAAAAAAAAATTCTCAGCTGACTTCAACAGATGACGGCCAGTGCTGCTTACAATGGTAAGTTTTGTGGAACGCACCCCTGTCGTTATGACCGCTTCATTTATGTTCAGTTAATTGTAAGACTTTCGAATTTCGCTGTTATATTATTTAGTACATTAACTGTGCATAGAAGGACATCAAAAATAGTTTGACCTCATATTCATCAATGGGACAATCGTCTTGATAAGGCTATTATTTTTGTCTTTGAACAAGACATGGCAAGACATTATTTAACCAGCATTTCTCTTCTGAGCAATGTAGTTTTCTTCAAAAGCATTTGATTCAAATAGTCTATGGCGTCGATAGATAGGTAATTCACGAAAATTGTAAAGCTTGATTCCCTTCTGATTGAGTACGCAAATTTGAATCAAAATTGTGCGCTGCGCTCACCTAATTGCCAACTCTGACTTTTCTATTTCTATCCTTTGGTGAGGTGTTAGCGCTGAGGAGAATTGGTCTCATTTTGGAGGCTTAATACTATTCATAGGATGCACAGCATTCTAGCGCTTTGCTCTGAGACTTAGGAGAGAGGAGGAAGATGTCGTTTCGAATGGAATTGTTTGGTTAGTTTACTTTATTGAATTGACACACTTCAGTGACAACGCTAGCTGTTAAACGCAGAATCAGCAGCGCTGTTTGAAGGCGGATGATACGGGGTGTTACATGAGCTTAGCAGGCGTGTTATAAATTTTGACGTGCTTTGATTCTCTTTCGCCTCTATTTCCAGCATATGGGTAGTTTCATGTAGTTATTTCAAACTTATGAAATTATTGTTATAATACAGCCTTAACATTTTGAGATATTGAAGGTTTTGTAACCGAAGTTGAAAGTTAAGCTTTTTGTTTTTCAGATACTTCAAATACTCCTTTGAGACAAGTACCATTCTTTCCAGTCGTAGAGCTTCTGAATTGAACCAAACGAGTTATCGATATTGATGTACGAAGTACGTTCACACCATATAGCACGTGTTTGTGCGGACGTGTTTGTGATCCAACAATTTCTAGGAATTACTTTGGAAAACTTAGGGTACAGACTAGAGAAACAAGCGGCTCAGGCACACAAGAAGCCCGTGTCATTCAAATATTGAATTTGATGCCAGATTTTGAAAGTACGAACAGTGTTGAGAACGGGCTTACAGACTAGCAGCAGCGACTGAGTGAGGACTCCAAAGATTGGATGTGAAGCTCGCACAATGCCGGCTCAGCGGAAGAACAGACAAGAGAAGATCGATGCGGAGAAACCTCCGCGAGTGGAGAAACCTGGCGAAAACCTGGTGGTGAGTGTTCCTTTTACTCAGTCACTTTTTAAACTGGAAATTTTGTTGAAATGTATTGTTTGGTTGATAGCAACAAAATCCAGCAAAATCAATCTGATTATGAACAAAGCAATTCATATGTGATTGTTTTATATTAATGGTATGTACGTCAATATTATAGAAATGTATGCCCCATTCTCTTGTACGAGTGCGTGATGTAGCTTTTTAACTTTTTACATATTTAACGAATTAGTATCAGTAAAAGCCCTGGGTTAACATGAGCAAATGCGTTGTAATACATCATTCAAGCGGGGTTCTTAATCTAATTTTTTGGGTTTCTTGGTGTTCTTAAACCTAAAAGTGTTCATTATTAGTTAGCTTTACTTACTTTGAACGCTAAAAAGTAGATATTTTAAGCAGACTTTCTCATTTTCTATCGATTCAGTTTCTGAATGTATAATGGGCGGCTGAGAAACATAAACAAACACGGGCAATGCAGTTTTCGAGTGTTTCCTATAAAGTAAGTGCTTTTAATTTTTTGTTTAAAACTTAAAAACATTCCTTGTCATTTTTGTTTGTGTCTTGTTTTTAATGGTAAAATGCTAATCATAGATATGATTTTAGAGATTCATAAATGTTTTTTTCAGCATGTGGTGCACTTCAGAGAACTGGTCTGAATGTTAACTTTTAGGACTATTAGCTAACTTCTCAAAAATTAAGCTCAAAACTCAAGTAAAGAAATTTTAAATATTCCAATACACCTAATCGAACATGTATCCTCATCAAGGTTTTGTCATTTTATCCGGACGGTATCCTGAATTTTGGACAGGTGTTCGGTTCCAAAAGTTATCCTGATTTCTGCTAAATCCGGATTAATGAAACCCGGATAATAGAAAGCTTTCTGTAATCTAAGGATCTCGTGTTTTTAGAAAACTTGACATAGGTATATTAATTCCGTTGTACGAGAGTTCGTTTTCAAAAGATGTATCACGTGACAAAACATTTGAGATCATTGTCATGTCTTCGGCTTTAGACTTAGTATTGATAGCGTGAGATGACGTGGTATGGTATGAGTATCTGACTGCAAAATTCTAATTTTATTATTTTTTATATCATATGTCTGACGGTATAGAACTTGTTCAGCAGCCCACAAATAAAGCAATTAGCGTATTCTAATTCCTGTATTTTGTTTTGTTCTGTTCTATTATTTCATTAAATTTGAAATTTGGGTGTTCGTGCATTTGATATCGACGATATTGTTTTAAAACTAAGTACAACTACCGTGATCTCATGCTTACTTGCATGTGGGCATACGGTGAAGTGAGAGGGTTGCAGTGCAGAGTTGTCGAGCGCCAAAACTCTCGTCACTGTGCTCAGCAAAGAGAGCGATGAAAGTTGTCATTATCCAGCTCACGTTCGCCAATTCGCAGGTTGTACAATTACACATATTCATAAATGATTGATAGTAGTGTACCCTTAAAGAGTTTTCATTTTAAACAGGAAAGGATGCATACTCTCTTCTCATTAATGACAGTTTCGTGAGTGATTTCACATTTAAAGTTTAGATATGAGTAAGCGTATGTTTTTACAATTGCTTGTCTGAGAAATGATATTGAAAATATTTCACCTATGGCGAAAATTGAATTTTTGGAAATTCACGTTTTTAAGATTCTTAGTCGGTAAATGTACAGGTGTATCTATAACCGTAAAACACTTTTCAAAAAGTCAAAGAACTCATTAATATTGACATCCATTATAAACTTAGGACTTAGACGTAATATTACATGTATGCTCTAGCTAGTTGGGAGGTTATTTACCTTCATGTTATCTTTTGAAATTTTTAGTCATGACAATCATTACAACGACGTTATCAGAATTACTAAACAACGTATTGGATAGTACAATAAATGTGACGTATTCTATCCATGAAATCAAAATCATAAATCTGATTTTGGTTGCTACTGTACTCAAATAATTTATAATAGTGAAATTCCAAGGCATAAGGGTAATTTCTTTGAATTTAGAAACGGTCAACTAAAACTAGATTGAATAGCTTATCTCGATCTAGGCCCGTAAATGTAGATTGGTGTAAATTTTAAATTTAAAAGTTACTTTTCTTCGACGACTAATTAAGGAATTTAAGGATATAATGCTGTAATTAACACCTTAGAAACCTTAGAGATGTTTGGATGTTTGGGCCTTCACGCCCTGGCCATACTGGGGTGCCGCCGCTTGTGTGTTGGTGTGCCTTCGCATATCCGCGGGCTGTTGAATGAGGCCGTTTCCCTCTGCTGTTTGATAACATGGTCAAAATGTATGTTAAAAGGATGGGTATCACAATCACAATGGGCTAAAAATGAACGTTTCAGTTTTATGCTCAACGACAGCGAAAACCAATGTTGAAAGTACAAATTGAAAATACAAACACTAAATTTAAGCGCTTAAAATTTTTATTAGAGTTAATTCAAAATGATAAAATGCAATACACTGAATATAACTGTAGAAGTGAATATTTAGTAATTAAGGGGATGAGAACTCAATCAGGTGTTGAGGAAAGCATACAAAAAACATTTTACAATTTTTAGAAGAAGCCCTGGCGGAGCCTTTAACCAATGCAATTAAATACTTGAATGGAATCTTGTTTGAATACTTGCATTATATAGTGCGTGAAGTAACTACCGCTAAGACTTCCATATCAACGTACGCATGACGGCACGCACTCCTTACAGATCAAGTACAGTTCTTGTAAAATCATCAGTAGCCTCGGTCTTTGACCGCATATATTATGGCTCTTGTTGCAGATTACTTCAACATGTGTATCCTTGGAAATACAAGAGGAAAAAGTGTTGTTGAATTAATATTCCCATAATCATTTTTGAATTAATATTCCCATTTTCATGACATCACTCATTAATTCTAGTCCATGATTGACGGTCGCTTTTTGTTGTACGTCTCCATTTAGTTGTATGATTGAATGAAACGAGGAATGTTTTCGCGGTGGACAAGCCCATGCGTGCTACTTGCAGTCATGTACATTTATAATGCCTTTTTAGATTGATATGATTCGTACTATAACTAACTTAATCGATCAAAAAAACCATAAGCTACGTGTTTGAGAAATATATATTTCGTAGCCACTGAAAGTATAGCTGAATGATGAATAAGTTTGCAGCAATCGATGAAATAAAATACGAGCAAGCCCAGGTGTCATTATGTAGTAGTCGACTTTTTAATTCGACTATGAAAATTTTAGAAGAAATTCTGGGAGGGAATTAACATTTTTCGCGACCCTCTGCGATGGCTGGCGGGCAACTCTCGTACTGCGTGTTGACTTTTTTTTGTTCCTCCACTCAGCAGCTGCTGTGCAGCTTAAGCTGTGTTACCGAACTCTGCGCAGCTGTATGCGCTTGTTTCAAACGCTGTGTTTCCATCTAAGCCTTCGAGAGGCTTCTTCATGCGTGAAACTTATGGATGAGTAACTTCAGTTCTGACTGACACTTTTTGTACCTAAATAAGATCAAGGAAACTTTTTATTAGGTCCTGCATTAGAGGATCCGATATATTCAGGATGAGCATATTTCTCATCCTCAGTTAACTCATGAAAATCTCATTCAACGATGTGCTTATTTCGCGACGGACAAAGGCGCTAGCTCTATTTTATCACAAGAAAAAAAGTTTCGAAGAAACTTTCTGAAGCGCTGCGTAAAAATAATTTAGCAACAAAGTGAGCTGATGAGCAAGCAACTACGCAGCTCTGCAACAAAGCTCAATTTACCAGCTGTAATTTAAAATTCACGAACCTGACACAGGAAGCTGGTATTGATCTTCATGATTTGGAGTAGCCTGTGAATTTCAACCTCGCAATATCCTGTGCTGATGAGTTAAGAATAAGAACTCAATATATTGATAATATTTCATAATATTGATTAATTAAAAATTATTTGAAATTGTCTTGTCTGCGTCAGATAGGTCAAACTTTTGAAGTTAAATGAAATGAAGCATTGTTGTTCAATTCGCAACTTAACAAGGCCAATTTGCTTCATTCCAATCAATAGAACAATCCCTTATATGTTAGGCCATTGCATACACTAGCTACAAGAGCTTAAAATTAGTTTTGCATCCGGACGCATAATTATTTCTGCGTTTTGAATTCTTTATTGAGAATAATGGAAACGCACTTTTGTCAAATTTGAAGTGTCCACGCAATCTCTACTTTCATCAAAAATCTTTGAGCTCCTATTCACATTGTTTCCAAGTTTTTTGCTATGAAATTATTTGTTTTTGAATTTATGGGAAGTGCGATTTCGACTCGGTCTATGATATTCTGTGCTATTTACATTAAAAAAATTCTACAAAGACTGGGAGGAAGACGAAGATCAAATGAAATCTGTATCCGTTAGGGAAACTCGTACGGGGAAGTTTTCTTAGTGAAAAGAGGTTAACGTCCAAATTCTGGTTCGATAATATTGAGTACTACTGTCTCTTCCCAAAACGAAAAGCATTCTTGTTTGCAAGCATTTCAACAAATCAAAGCTATTTTATGGAACATTAAGTTTACAAGAAACAGCAAAACTATACGTAGTATTGACAATTAGAAATGCTAAAAAAATATCGAGAATGATAAGAAATTTTGTCTTTATGGGGGATCTCATGAATCGGAAAGGGGGTACTTTTTATTTTCCGAGGTTTGGGCAGGTCATTGAGCACCACCATGAAAGAATTTAAGCAAATCTACTTCCTTAAAACACTAAGACCACACGAAGAATGTAACCGAACTATGGGCGGAAGAAATCTGGCTTTAGAACGTCGAAGTCTCTATTTCAGCAGCGGTACAGAGCGAAGAAATGTTGAGTGGGGGAAACAGAAGTAATTGCACACCTAAGATTTCATTTTCTAATAAACATTTAGTGTGTCAACATTCGTAGAACTTACACATAATCTACGTTTTATTATTTGGAGTGAAAATATCAAACAAAATCTTTCCTTTTACAAGTATATGGTATCATATGCACACAAAATTTATATGACATTGGAAAAAAGTATTCAACCAAAACAGTTTCCCATCTTTAATATTTTGTTGCGATACCTTTGTTGTCTATAAATGCTTGGAGGCGATTTTCATAAAAAGAAATTAAGCACTTGCACGCCTGTTGTGGTATATACATGTATACATATATGAGTCCATCATTCAGAGCATATTTTCTTCGGTTCTTCAAGATTCATCGGACTTCTCAGATGAACCTTATTCACCAACGCTCTTCAAAGATGTTCGATAGGATCGAGGCCCGAGGATTAGCTTCGCCACTGAAAAATGTTGATGTTAATCCTCACATACCATTCGAACGTCAATTCTACCGTGCGTTTAGGGTCGGTATCATACTGGAACGTCCATTTGCATTTTAAACATGAACGCTTCACATTTGGAATGAGACTCTTTTCCAATATTTGACGGTTCATGGTCCCTTCCATCTTCCCATTATTGATACGAAGTGCGCAAGACCCATGTACTGTGAAATAACCGCCAACCATTATACTGCAACCTCCGTGTTTCTCTGTTGGGATGGTATTATGCCCCTCATATGATATTCCTTGAGTTCTCTACATGTGACCAGCGGAGTTACGACCAAATTATTCAATCTTGGTTTCATCTGACCAAACAACAGTCTTAAATAATGTACA
>VOMN01116938.1:0-16590 GCA_014899125.1 Orchestia grillus
GGGTCTCGTAGATTTATTAAAAAACGTCTTTTATCTTCTTTATTGATCAGGATTTAATTTGCTCCATTCATAGGTTTATGTTTTGGATCAAAATGATCTGATTTTCTTGTTTTTACGATCCAAAACTTTGTTTCTCGCACTCTTGGACTTCAATAATTTTCCATCACTGAAGACCATGAAAAAAATACAAATTTGCATCTCATGTTAGACTTCTACAGAGACATAATACGAGCCGCAGCTGCTGCAGCTGTAGAGCTGGCTGATCCGGATCAACTTAACTTTTTAACGCCTGAATTATGATCTGACTAAGATAAAAATAATCGCTACTGTTGACTGTCTGTAGCTAATACAACTAAAATAGTGTTGCCTCTGGCGATATTTATGCTCGTTAGGTCATACAGTAATCGTTAGATTCGGCAGTCGTTCAAATTCTACGATATTTTCAAAGCAGTGCACCAGCATTTCAAACGTTACGAAGTCGTTACGGTCGACGTTACTTAGGCTCAACGAATCTTCTTTGGGAAATTAAGTAGATTTTACATCGAGAAGAGGGAATGATCTTTTTTGGTGCTAGCATTCATTTCACTGCTTGAGGAGTGATCTTAATATGCAATCAAAATCGGCGTCCAATCCACAGCTTCAGAAATGTTGTCAGGCAATTACGTGTTCTGCGTGACTTCATCATGTGACGTTGTGACGACTGTATCACTGATAGATCACAATGGAAGATAATCGTGCCAGTGACGTCACAGCTGATCTAGCTTCCTCGTCATGCAGATATGGCTACGCTTGCATAGACGTTATCTTTCACAGTGAAGATTTTAACACTTTGACAGCGATTCTCCTCGTAGGAAATAGTCCATGTCGACAAAAATTTCCACTGTGGGTTTAAAATTTAACGATTTTGCTGTCACAAATTTTGTTATCTTATTCATTTTCCCCCTAATCTAAACTAGCTTGTTCTAGTAATGAACACAAATTTTATGAAATCTTAAAAATTAGTGTTCATATATGTCAGTGCTTTGGTTACGTTAGGTTAGGTTAGATGATTGGGTGTACCAATATGGCGCACATAGCGGCCAACGTGTTAATCATAGGAAGTCTGTCAGATTTTCGATTATTGAGAAAACTTGGTGTTGAGAAAAAATAGATGGATGGGAAACCTCTGTGCTTCGCCTTCAGCTTTGCGGAACCCAGCGTCTAGTTTCTGGGGATCATACCTCGGGCCACTTTCATGTACGTAAGATGCACATATATTTTTTGACGATAAGAGTATATATGCTTTTAATGAATTTTACAAGTAATTAAAAAATTGAATTCTTGTTTGTACAGGCGGTCCTTGTATCTAACGCCACGTGCGTTAGCCGCGGAGCCTGCATTGTCAATTTGAGCGTCGGCTACAAACTTGCGCTAGTCTGTAGCTTCATAACGAACTGACCCATTTTTCGGCTTTTTGGAAACCATAGTTTTCTATGAAAGAAAACGCAGAACAGCATCGAAATTAGTTTTTTAAAGCGATTTATGTACGAAAAAGCCGACAAATTCCCCCTCGTAGAAACCGACAACTGTGGCTTCGTGCTACTCCTGTCCCTAAATTTTCACCAACACCATGCGTCAGTTAAGAACCATTTATGATATTTAGCATGCTGTGGAGCAAATTGTTTATGTTCGTCATAGAATGCGTTAGCTAAAATTGCGTTAGTGACAAGGATCGCCTTTATATGGACACAATAACGAATTAATTTCTTTCCAAATTCATTCAGTGAATAAATATTTTTTCTTTGCAAATGATTCATTATTTAGAACAGCGTGTTTCTCAGGGGACGTAGGATAGACCTTAAGCAACAGCGTTAGGTTAATTAGGTTGGTCTATCGCATGCTATATACATATGGAGACTGACTTCCACAGAGAGGCACTGTTAGGTTACCTAAGCTCTAGCTAGGCCTTTGGGACTTTTAGGTTTCGTGCCCATTTTTATTTTTTCCTACTTTCATGCATTCATCGCTGATAATTCTTTCTCTTTTTTTCCTCTTCTTTCTTAAGTTGCTGTCTATGTAATGGAGGGGATCGTGTGTGCGAACACACTTATGGCTAGATTCCACGTTCTCCAGAGTCTATACTAAACAGTCCCTTCGCTTTCAGTGTAAAATAGTCCATGACTATTACGCTACTATCCTACAACTTAGACCAGGGTGCTGCCGTAATGCCCCTTGTGAATTGCGTTGTACGATGCACCCATTCTCTCCTTTATTGTTTAATATTTTACTCTACTTTGAGTAGCGTTTTTGATTATTTGTTTGAAGTCGTATACGCCTTTTTCAATTTTGTTAGGTTAGATTAGAAAATAAGTATTTTAAATGTTTGTACAGAACATCGTTTCGATGTTAAAAAGTCGATAATTTTGCTCCGTTGCTAATTGATGAATTTTAACGTGTCTTTTATTGCAGCCCCAAATATTTGTGATGATTTGTTCAATTTTTATTTATGGCACTGAAGAGGCTACTAAAATTGAAATCAGACGGGTTTTGGTTTAGCCTCTCGTTAGTGGTGACAGTCCACAATGACGGTATTTCTTTGTCGAGCTTATGAAAACTTAGTTTGCATTTAATTGTGCTCTTAATAGTTGTGTAATATTGTGCAGTCTAGTGTACGAACTAATTCACGCAACAGCAATTTTGGAGTGGACCCTTTATACATCAGGGGATCCCAAACTAGTGGTAATGAAATGGTTCATAGAAATGAAAGATCAGAGTGAGTAATAAAATTTATTCAAAAAGACGAATATCAAAAACTAATATACAGTATTAGGAATAATGACATGCAGCATACATACTGTGTTTCAGTTTTGGATCCTTATTGTTATCCGGTACAACTTTATTACTTGATTTTTATTTGCGACGTTTTTCACCTACACCTTCATTTTCCTCATTTCGGGAACCCCTGCCCCGAGAACTGTCCAACGATGCATGTTACCGTGAACATTTTCATTTGCGACCTTGGTTTTCCCAAGGGACGCATTTGTGAAGGCATAAATCCTCAAACGGGTATATCCCGAACAGCTATTCCGGGCATCGATTCTTTGAATACTTTAGTTCTTGGTCAGAATTTTGGCCCAGTGCGGCTGAAGTTGATCAGAACCCCAGCGTTGATGTTGAACTGATAGATGTTCTCAACAATTTTTATTTTTAAGAGTTTAATTTTGCATTTAAAGCTGTTTGATAGACTGTATTCGATGTAGACTGTTGAAGTGAAAATCCTTCGGAGGAAAATATTTCAACACTACATTTGAGTCTTGACGAATAAATCTGTGCCTTGTAACAGTGTTTATACTTCCCACTCATCGAATGAAGCTGTTAGCGTCGCAGTATCGGTATTTAACGATAGACATTCTTTGACTTTATGGCCACTAACTACAGTATTAATTGTAGTCTTTTTCTACCGTTGGTCGAATTTCTTACAGACGTACTTGCGCGATTGGCGCTTGTGGCAGATTGTGTCTTCTCGCGAGTGTGTAGTGATGGCTGCGACGCTGCCTTCTTCTGAGAGCAAGACGCCAGACATGAGAGTTCTGTCTTCGGAAAAATAAAAAAAATGCCGTATTTAACACGTGTGCTGCCCCATGGCGCACGTGTGCTACCCCATGGAGCATGGAGCACGTGTGCTGCCCCGTGGCGCACGTGTGCTGCCCCGTGGCCCACGTGTGCTGCCCCGTGGCGCACGTGTGCTGCCCCATTGCGCACGTGTGCGTCAAGTGGTATTTTACCACTTCCAGCTCAAGTGCTATTTAGCTATGTTCAATCGCCACCTTTAGCTTTTGTTTCTGACGCACATGTGCGTCTTTGTTAATGTAGATCATTATCGGGCTGCAAGTGTCTCCACCTAGAAGAACCATTATAATATAAAAATTGTTATTTATAGGCTTATTATGTGTTGAGCATAATGAGAGGGTATTAAACATTAGAATGCAAGTGCAATAAAGACCTGAAATTTTCAAGTTGGCCTCTCAAAAACACGGAATAATATGCCTGAACGCAGGGGAGTTTTCTCCTTTGGTGTGGCATTTTTGCGTGGGACAGAACACGGGGTGGGAACTAAACACTTTTCTGGATATCCATAAAATATTCGGTTTCATATCACAGTTTTTTTTAAATTCTGATAAATTCAGTGCGATTCTTACTAGCTCTTAACTTATGAACGTATGTTGAGTAATTGACCTTCCTGTGCATGAAACTGAAATATGCCGAAGAGTTTTTGCGATGAGTTTTGATTCTGCTACATGTTTGTCATGAAGTCCATTCTTTCAACTCGCGTTCATGAAGTTGTTGTCAGACCATGGAATCGGTTTTATCGCATGGAAACTAGAAGGTGCGTCCGCATACCGACTACGTAGACGAAACTGCACGCCTTGGACCTATCGAACAGCCTAAGGCGTTGACACTTTGACCGCATCGTGCGCCATATATGGTACCCGCGATCATTTAACCTAACGTAACTTAGACTGAGCAGTAGCACGTATGAATAGAAATATTTAAGTTCTCATGAAATTTGCGTTCATTTCTCGTATATGGTAGTTTATATTAGAAGGAAAATCGATAGGACACTCAAACTTGTTGAAACAAAGCCTTTCATTTTTAAATTCACAACCGAGATATCAGTCGACGTGGAACTTTACCTGTATGGAGGATTGCGGTTCAAGCGTAAAAGAAGAACTGTGTCCAACTGAGTCGAGCCTTCTGGGTGGGTCGCCGACAATGCAGAGAAGGTATCGCTTTCTTTGTCCTGTCGTTGCATTTTACGAGGGAAGAACGAACTGCGGAAATTACAGGCGCACTTTGTACGAGGCTGGTGTGTGGTGGTGGTGGTGCTGTTCTTTGCTGTTAACTAGAGGCACGGCTTACACATTGACCGTCTTCTGTTGCTTGCGCGGCTTACACATTGACCGTCTTCTGTTGCTCGCTTGAGTCTTTTCATCTTTAGACTGCGTCTGAACAATGTCCGTCGCTGATCCTGTGCAGAGTATAAAATTGGAAAATTGGTCAGGAAATAAACGTTGTTTTAAATCTAACCCAAAGTGTCATTTTTTACAGAGTATCACCATCCATGTATTCATTTTCAAAATAGTCTCACGAATCACGTCATGGGTTGAAATTAGATGTCTAAATTTTTGTGAATTTTTGAGTGCTTGTGCTGTGTCTTTGATGCACCTGTCCATGCATAATTTCGTTTGTCTTGAAACTAAAAACGTATCTAATTCATTACCTTGAAATTTGTTGGGTTATGCAACAGCCGCATGACAAACAATTGAATGTATGCCGTTGCATTTATTGATGCCTTGAAACAATGGGTTAAATTGTTTTTCATGTGTAAACGCATTTGTTTTGTGTTAAAATTTCTTGCCAGTTGATTTTTGACGCTGTGACGCGGGAGTGACGAATTACCTCTGAGGCAGGAGAGCTACTAAATTTCCAGTTACTAATCATGAAGACAATTTCCAAACAACGCTTAAAAATAACTGCACACATGAAGCCTAACACTTGAACTACGATTTTCCACAGGTAAAATTGTATACCGACAAATATTTGTACTGTGAATTTAAAAATCAAGGATTTTGATTTTACAAATTTGATTACTCTATTAATTTTCTTCCTAATCATAACTAGCTTATTCGATTGATGAACACAAATTTGACAAAAACTCAAAAATTTGTATTTATACATGATAGTGTTTTGGTTACATTAGGTTAGGTTAGATGATCGCGTGTACCATATATGATTCACTTCGGAAGCAAAGTGTTAAGTCAAATAATTACAGGCATCTGCAAGAAGAAACTGATAAAGACCGGATCAAGGAAAATATTATAGATGAAACTTTCCACAGCCAGGATTTGCATCTTATCTGACAAGAATATCTACTCCATGGATGCCATTGCAAACAAGTAGAAAATAGGTTAAATGCTCGTGTTGCTAGAGCCTGACCCGGTGTGAGCCGTACCTGCTTCCGGCTGTCAGGGAGCTAATAAAGTTACCGGCTTGAGCGCTCTTACGAAGTATCCAAGTCCTCTTTGGTCTTTTTTGAAGAGGATGTGACGAGGAACAGTCTACTTCGCATTATCCTTAAAAAATATTACCCTGAATCACACAAGCAGGAACCCTGCGCGTAGTCGCAGGGTTCCTGCGTAGAATGCTGCTTCTCAGGCATTCATTGAGACTCAAGAAGTGGTGCAGTTCCGATTTAGGGTCCACCCTGTCCATCTGATGGACTTGAAAACCGGATTCGTCTTAGAATGTGATGTCTGCTAAACCCTTCTCAAAATTAGCAGCTCTTCTCTCTTTTTTTTTCTCTCTCTTTTGAGTTCACTTGTGCTCGAAGCGTATGACGTGTGTACTTGCCACTGTGAAACAGTTTTTTAGTTGCATTAAATCACTACAAATGAAGTTTTTTACGCATAATCATGGCGATGAATAAGCATAAGTGATGTAACTTATGACCGAGTTCAACTATTTCTCATCATACCTTTATAAGTTATCAAGAGTAGATAAGAAATTTTTTATGGAGCACGTGAAGAAAAATCGCTCGGTCACCTTTGCGAAATCTCTCCGATAATTGAAAAAATCTCGTCAGACCATGGCAGAAAGGGGCGTTTAAAACGCGCATGCAAATTCTGATCTATTCCGAACGCTAAAAGTTGCATGGTTGGCAGCGGCATGAGATCAAGACAACTTTTTCCATCACTTGGTTTAGTACTGCTGGCGCGATGCTGAATGACAAATTTGCACTGTCGTAAAGGTTCATTTTAGACCCCACGCGAACAATACAATCCCCATGAGCCTTCAGCCGGTGATCGAATGACTTTAAGGCTTGACTCGATCTCGAGATAACGTTGATGACGCTCGGATAATTTAAACTGTCATTTTTGTCTGATTTATTTAACACGTGACTGAGACCAACCAGACCGTAGCAAAATTATATAATTTACCCCGATGGACGTCGTCATACCGACGCGGCGACTTCTTCAGCAGCGGCGTACGTAAGGTTGACCTCTTGTCCACGTGGCGTCGCGCAATTGTTGTCTGCTATTGACTAAATTGCATTGTTGATCTCCACTAAAGCGTCGCTAAATAACAATTTCTAAATTTTACCCATCGCAAGCGTCTAATTTAGGCTGTGTACGACGAAAACTTGACGACTGTAGGGCATACAGACGGAGAACTGCACGTTCGTGTCTCGCATTGTCATTTTGCAGGGCCGCTGCCGTCGCCGCCGTCACGCCGAGTCTCGATCAACATTTATCATAGTCGAGACAGGCACATAAAGACGCGCCCAACTGTGTACCGTCGGTACCAAATGTGTTTCTAGCTCGTGGCAGCTTTGTATTTGTCTGGGGATATAACGAGATGTGGACGAATGGAGAGTTCTCGATTGAAGCATTCGAATTAACGAGTGTTTGTTTTTTGTGGTTGTACATCAGAACTTTTTTACGTGCAATGTCTCTTGAGCGAGAGACTTGTTTATTAATTATTTATTCACGCTAATGTTTAACAGGAAAGAAGCAATAACACCATGTCCGACGTAAGCTTAAGCAGGGTATTTTCTCATTAATGATGTCGGTGGCCGGTTAATACGTTGACTCCAATTCTCCGCACAGGTAAAATTACATGCCGACAAATATTTCTACTGTGAATTTAAAAATGAAGGATTTTGGTTTCAAAAATTTGGTTACTCTATTAATATTTTTTCTAATCAGAACTAGCTTATTCGATTGATGAACACAAATTTGAAGAAAACTCGAAAATTTGTATTTATGCATGATAGTGCTTTGGTTACATTAGGTTAGGTTAGACGATCGCGTGTACCGTATATGACCCACTTCGGAGTCAACGTGTTAATTAACCCTTGGATATCTTCTACACACCTAAAGTTTCAATGCAACTTCCATATTTTTAATTTTGAGGCTGTACTCTTACTGCATAAAATCCTGATTAAACCATGATTTGTTTGTAATTGATTTCAGAATAAACGACTTTTTCTTTTTTCTTTACTTTTTTCTTTCTACATAACAACGTGCGTACGCAAACGTAGTGCTGTGTCAGCAGAAAACAACCTATAACTTCTGCTTGCGGCTCTAACAATGTATCGGTGGTCTTTATTTTGTGTATTCCATCATCGGGCGCATATTCCACAATATGAAAAGTCAGTCGTGACTCTCGACCTGCCAACAGCGCTACTGTGGTACGAAGGCACGCAAATGTCGTGTACGTTGTATCGAATTATCGTGAAACGTGTCATAAAAAACGCCTAATCCTTTTACTCCCGTAGTCTTATTTTCGAACAGCAACAACACGTCTGACACACGCCCTCGCACGGCCTTCTGACAGTACGTCGTACGAGGCTGTCAGCTCGGGATGCTCGTGTGAACGAATGATTTTCTCTTCCAGGAAAATTTGAGCTTCCGTTTTGTAACTTCATTTTTAGGTATGGTAATTTATGGTTGATGAAAATTGACCCTGATGTTACCTCGTAATAGAGTGTAACACCGATGGAAAAATTTATTTGCATGTGAAAAACTTGTTTCTGGGTTCAATTAGCATGCACAACACTCACTGTTGGACGCTTGAATACGCAAATGTGTTTTCAGTTTTCTTTTCGGAAAAGGCATTACCATCATGAAAAACTGTTGATGAATGACATACATGATTACGTTGTCGTTCGTATATTTCATCCGACGTCTGTACATCAAAGCCTAATGCTAATCGTAACATTCTGTCTCGACCATCTTCACTTCCCGCGTCGTGTTTTTTCTCACTGTTTTTTAAACGGATGTTTAATTTTAGAATAGTCGCGGTATTTTGTGTCTGGTCGTCTCAGTTTAGTTCGCGAAAAATCGTCGATAGAAATTTGTCGGACTCCGTTGTGGTGGAAAAAAGGCAATAAAGAGATGTTCACAAGCCGCGCCTCTGATTTGCGGCGAGCAACAACGCCATATATCAGCCTCCCTTTAAAGCCTTCGCGATGATTTCTGCAGTTCATAATTTCCTCTCGTAAAACCCGCGATGATTTAGAGCGTGAGGGACCCTGACGTTGCCTCTGACACATCACGAAAATGCGACTCCACTTTGATATTTTCGCTCACTTTTAATGGTTAGCGTTATTTTGGCACACGTTTGCCCGGAGGGTATAATTACTGTTTTTTCCTTTGTGAGCTCATTTTCAAGCTTCTTTTAACAAGGCGAAGATTGTTAAACTGGCGCTCGAACTTAAAACTACACGTACGACTTAAGTGTCTTGATAATTTAGATGATATTTCAACATACGAACTTGGTGACTCCTTTAACACTGTTTAGAGTACAGGCATAAATCACATTAAACTGGATGGTATCTTCCTTATACCATCAAAATATATTCGAACAGATTACCTTTATGCAGCAAGTTGCTCTTCATGAAGGCTTTTCAATAAATTCATGACACCGCTCAAGCAAATAAATGTACATTGCGTTTTATGAATATTTGTGTTAAAAGGTCGTGAGTGGAAAATGTTTCGCTGTGGTAAAAGTTGTTATCCTAAAAAAAGTTGAATTCGTTGATGTTTTATTCCTCTTAGCGGGTATAAGAAAGGACATAGGGCAATAGGGTTAGGTTAGTTAGGTTTGTCTACATTATGCTATTAGGACTAACATCTCTAAGGGGACGTTGTTAGGTTACGTCAGTTTTAGCTAGGCTTTCGGGACTTCTATCTTCGGTGCCCACATTGAATACGACGATATTTCTATGAGTCGGTAGTCAGTTTTCATAACTAATGAGGTCTTACAGTTAATATTTTTTTCATCTTTCTGCCGAGAAAAGTGACGGGTTTGCAACGCTTTAAATGTGCTACTGAACATTACTACCGTATGTACTGTGCATGTTCATATTGAAGGTTAAGAAATATTGGTCGTAGTAGAAGAAATGGAATTACAATCTTGTCACAAGTAGAAAAACAAATGATTTAGTTAGGATTGGAGTATGTTTCCATGACGAAGGAACTCATCGAAAATTGAATAAAAGGGATTTCATGCTGGCAGAGGGTTTGCAGATGATATGTCAACTGTGCAATGCAATAGTTTTTTGTATGTAGACGTAGAAAATCTAATCGGAGGTCGTAGAATTGGTCTCTTATGCAAGCGACAAGAGAAAATCTCACTTTTTGTACCTAAAGTAAGATCCAGGAAATATTATTCCTCATCCATCACGATGGTCGTTAAATGTGCAATAAATGCAACGTAATTTGACTTAATACACACATCACTGAAAAAAAATCCATAAACACAAGCCTGAAGCGATAATTTTACGGTTTCAGTTATAAATTATAGCGAACTCTTCACATTTCAACCACGTCAGTTGACAGGGCAACATCTCAAGACTGGACGTAAAGTATTGCGATTTGTGCTTCATAATCACCGCTAATCACCTGACACAGATGTACACAGTACCTCCAGTACACACAATGGTGCGATATGAGCTTCATATTCCCCACCAATCACCTAACACACATGCACACAGTACCTCCACTGCACAAAGTGGTGCGATATGCGCTTCATAATCATCGCCAATCACCTGACATAGATGTACACGGTACCTCAACTACACAAAGTGGTACGATATGCGCTTCATAATCACCGTCACAGTGTCGGCGCGCGAATAGAGTTAAGTTTAGAGCTGTGGCAAGCTGCCCACACTTCTTATGGGCCTGGCTCTAGCGGTCATTTTTGTTCTGCATCTTTTCCCTTCTACGTTTTCTTTCCCTTCTCGCTGTTCATAACTCGAGCGTTTACATTCCTGCAGGCTGTGAGCAAACTGCGAGCGGTTCCTTTGTAGATTTACGTTCTGTTTTAGGCGTACCTCACTAGCATGTCTCAGAAGTTTTTGCAGGAGTTGTATGTTTTTCTGAGTACCTGCAGTGATTCCTGTGCCGCTTATGATTGTGAAGTTTTGAACGTGAAATGCAAATTGGCTGGCCTATGTACTTACGAGCGTTCATAAGGTGCTTCATACGACGCAGTAGAGACGCTAGTAGAGACGCAGTTATGAAGTTGAATTTGTTTCCCACACTTTTAGAAGTCTCCTAGATTAACAAACATGTACGAATTCATTAAAACTGCGATTCCTTGAAAGTATGTGAAAACATTTGGTGTTGACGGTATTATTCATGTCTGAACTTGGGCCGCTAGACCTGCCGAGTTACGCACGTATTGTGCTCATTGTTATATGCCTGTGTGAATATATCTATTTCTCATATGTAAGTTCATAAACTATTCACATAACTTATTTCTGCCGCATCATAAGCTTACTATATATATATTAAAAGTAAACCAGGAAATTAAACATTATGCATCACTCGTTACATGTAATGTACAAATTTTACATGTTAGTGACCGACTAAATAAGATACGTGGTAGTTTTACTGATGTACGTAAGAGAATTGTTATGTTTATTTGAAATCGAGTCTTACTGTTGGTTGTTAAACCACTGATACGTAATAATGAAAATTATTTTATTTACATCAGCATAAATACTACGTATCATATTTAGTCGGTTACTAGGATGTAAAGTATGTACATTACACATGACGAATGATGTATCTTTTATTCTGTGATCGAATTTCTTTGAAGTTTGGTTTATACATTGCTACTGCAATTGAAATATCCTGTATTGAACTTATAGATATATGTGTTATTGTGAACTTAGAGATTATAGATTTTTAACGTGCATCTGCTTTAAGATGTTTGTACCCGCTTTAGTTGTTTTAAAACGTATTGATTAAACAAACCATTTCCTCTTGATATAGATGCATATCGCTGAGCTTCCCTGAAAGAATGTGGTTTTAAAGTGTGTTGTAGCATTTTCTGACAACTTTTTGTTCACATTAGCATGTGTCTACCATGTTCTCTGTCATCATTGGTGGGCTTGACCAGTGCTTGTACTCTTTTTTGCCGAGGAGTTATGCGCGTTTCCGTTTTTATTCTTCACGAGGTGTTCCTTGCAGCATTTTCTTCACGGGGTGCTCTTTGTTACATTTTCTCTAAGAGGTGCTCTTTGCGGCATTATCTTCACGAGGTGCTCTTTGCGGCATTATCTTCACGGGGTGCTCTTTATGGGGGTTCTTTACGGCATTTTGTTTATGGGATGCTCTTCAAACGGGTTCTGTACGGGGTGCTCTCTACGGAGTGTTACTTACGGAATACCCTTTTAGGGATACTCGTAACGTTGTGCCCTTCATGGCGCGGCCTTTACGGGGTATCCTTTACGGGGTGCCCTTTACGGAGTGCCCTTTACGGAGTGCCCTTTACGGAGTGCCCTTTACGGAGTGCCCTTTACGGAGTGCCCTTTATGAGGTGCCCTTTACAGGGTACTCTTTACGGGATGCCTTTTACGTTGTGCCCTTTACGGAGTGCCCTTTCCGGAGGGCCTTTTACGGGGTACCCTTTCCGGGCTGCCCTTTATGGGGTGCCCTTTACGGAGTACCCTTTACGGAGTACTCTTTACGGAATGCCCTTTACGGAGTGCCCTTTATGAGGTGTCCTTTACGGAGTGCCCTTTACGGTGTGCCCTTTACGGGGTGCCCTTTATGGAGTGCCCTTCACAGGGTGCCCTTTAGGTGATGCCCTTTACGTGATGCCCTTTACGTGATGCCCTTTACGGGGTGCCCTTTACGGGGTGCCCTTTACGGGGTGCCCTTTACGAGGTGCCCTTTACGAGGTGCCCTTCACGAGGTGCACCTTACGGGGCTCACTTTATAAGGTTCCCTCAGGAGGTGCCCTCGACGAGGTGCCCTTGACGGGGTACGCATTGCAAGGTTTCCTTTACGAGGTACATTTTTAGGCACATTTCACAGAGTATCCTTCACGCTGGATTCTTTACGGGGTACGCTTTACGAGGGGCATTTCCTAGTGCGCTCTGTACGAACGCTGTGCCAGGGATGCACGTTACAGTGAACCCGACAGAATTCACTCGGCTGTAATAATCTTCCAAAATTATGCAGTGCCGAGGTATTTCATGTGATATTAAAATATGCGTTACAGAGGCTTACGAGTAATAATTATTTTCTTACTTAAACTGCGCACTATTGAGACTTTGTATTTCTTACCATCTGCTTACTTAACTGTGCACTACACGAATTTTTATGATATAACCATAAGCCTACTTTAACACTGCCTCCGGAGTGGGTCATAAATGGTACACGCGATCATCTAACCTAACCTAATATAACCAAAGCACTATCATGTATAAATACAGATTTTCGAGTTTTCGTTAAATTTGTGTTCATCAATTGAATAAGCTACTTCTGATTAGAAAGAAAATTAATAGAGTAACCAAATTTGTGAAACCGAAATTCTTCATTTTTAAATTTGCAGTAGAGATATTTGTCCGCGTGTAATTTTACCTGTGTAGAGAATCGTAGTCAAAATGTTAAGCTGCGGCCATAGAGATTTGCAAGCAGCACTTCTTAAGTAGACACATTTGGAGTACCCACATGGGGGTAGAATGGTGAGCCAAGTACAGCCCATCTGGTTAGCTTACAAGGATCCCATAGGTTTTTTGAAAAATGCATTCTTACGGGCATCACTTAGGCCAACCTTCGGGAGTCCCAGTTTAGACCCATATGTTAAAAATATAAATTAGAATTACCAACCAGGAAAACAGTGATGTGGACGAGTCTCAAACCAACCCAGTCGCATTCCACAGTCTGTGTGGTGAGCGGCGACTTTGCCAGTTTGGCCACGAACTTCCTTTCCTACGTTCGAATGAAGCAGATAAAATGCAAACCTAATTCGATCAATTAGTACTCATTGTCTATTTTTCAAATAATATTATCTTTAGCAATAATTTATCAGCAAAATTTCCCCAATACTTCATCAGATCCAAACTTCAATTCCATATAATGATAACCAGGACACAATAGATCAGTAGCTGTATTGAATAAGTAGAAAATTTAATAGGAAATATCCATTTTGGCAGAAGTTGGTTTGTGATCGGCCCCTGGTTTCATGACGAGATGGGTTGAACAAAGTATGCGAGACTTAATTGTGGACAATCCTCGTCAAGTCCAATCCTTATCGTGATATTATCCCGTCTCTCAGGGGGCATAGGATAGGTCGTAGACAATAAGGTTAAATTGGTTAAGTTTCTCTGCCCAATGCTATGGGGAGTGGAATCCCCAAGGGGACACTGGTAGGATACCTTTGCTATGGCTATGCCTTAGGGACTTGTATCTTTCTTACTCACTTTACTTCTTCAAGTTTTCATGCATTCTTCGCTGATTATTTTTTATATTTTTTCTCCTCTTTCTTAACTTGTTATTTCTATACGGAGGGGATCTTGTGCGAGAACACACCTGTGCGTAGATACCACGTTTTCCAAAGTCTATGTTTAATGGTTCCTTCTTTTCATTCTCTTGAGATCGCATTCAATGTGGCTAGGGAGCTTTAAACTAACAAAATATAATATTGACATCCCATGTAATGGGTCATCGATCTTTAACCCGTTGCTACCCGAGGTTGAGTTCACTGGTACGTGTAACCAGCGGAGTGCCGTGGCCCATGTGATGCCTGCATGGGACAGATCGTAGCTGTCTGCCCGGGTCACCTGTCTATTTAGGCTGTGCACTACAGACAATCCTCAATATTTACCTCGTGCCTATTCGTACTGAGCAACTCGAGAGTTTTTCACCGGCTAATTTGTCGCCCATGTTTGTGGGTGTTTTTACTCCGCTACGAACAATCCAATGCTTCAGAGCTCGGCACGCACCTGTCAGGGTGCACCCCTTCATCAAGATTTCATCAAGATGCTTGATATCTGACACGGGGCCTGCAAAAACCCGCTTCGTGTTCTTCATGCCAAGCCTGCCTGTGCAGTCGTTCACGATGTTTATCATGGTGTATGTGTGAAAATAATCGTATTTTCAGTATGCTGTGAAGTTAATTAAAGTTGCGTCAAAAAATAAGGGGAGGGGTTCATTGTTGGAAGGGGGTTTGTTTGATCAAATTTGTTGAATTGTTTATGCTTCAAATTTAATTTTGGTTAAGAGTTCGAAGTATTTCAGAGGCTGCGTACGCAAAGTAGCCGAATTTGAAAGTTCAAGTAAATATGAAATTTAAATCGGCTCTAATTTAATCATGCGATCACTTTCTTCCTTTCGTGAAACGTGCAGTCGAAAATGGTGATCCTCATGCAGGTATGAGAATCGTCGCTGATGACGCATTTGCTATAGATTCGTCACCGAAGAAATGATAGGCGAACTACCCGAGTTGGGCTTGTAGAATTGTTGGATGTAGTCGATGTTGGCACATAGGCATTCTGGTGCAGCGGAATTTTTAATGACAAGTTTTTTTTAACTTGTTTACTACTGTCAAAAAGGAAAAGAAAATCTGACAGCGCTCTCATTTCCTCACTCACCGCCGGTCTGCCGACGACCACAGAGTATATACTCTGTGCCGACGACTGACAGCTCCGGCTACGACGGAAAAAAATCAGGTATGCGCCTGAGGATTATCTAGAGGCGTGCATATAACCACGCCTCCCTTGCTTCGTTTGTTCGCACAGTTAAACAACAAAGAAGGAATTCTTTTTTCTGTGATTTGAAATACATGTCACGTTTCATTTTTTTAAGTACAAAAAATGTGTTTATATACTCACCTTGTTAAGTGCTTCTATCTATAATGTTTATGTACATGTGCGTACAGTATATGTATCCTCACGCAGTTAATATGCCATTATCTTCCCCATTCAAAAAATTAGACAAAACAGTTTGAAGTTTCTGATTTACGGTATTAACTAATCGCCTAATATGTCATATTCAGTATGTACTTAGTTATTCAGTATTCATTGGGTAGCTTCGATTATTCTTGTGTTATACATTATATATTTCATTAAAGTGTAGGGCTCAAAGCATCGAGTGAAGTTTGGCAGGCGTGACATAAGTCATTTACACCCTAGGAAATTAGAGAATCGGTCGGTCTTTGTCACTCACTGAAAGGGGGTTTTCTAATTTTCTGTGTGAAGGCAAAAAGTTTCTGTTGGGTGAGGTTAAGGCTAAGATTAGTCGAATTATTGAAGCATTTTAGCTTATCTATTTTTTAGTTCATTAATACTTTAATAAAATTAGTGCCATGCAGCGTGAGATTCTTGCTGAATTTCAAAATGTAAGTTAAAAATTCAGTGTCCTTGTAATGACAAATTATTATTCATAGAATTTTAATCAACAACGAGACCTAGTGTATTCATGACCCATCCGATGCTGTGGTCCCGGCCGCGTTCATAACAAAGATTTCACGTGCATTATGCACTGCCCAAATTACGCGTTTCCGTGTTCCCAATTGAGATCAACGGGCAATTCTCCGAACGGCAACGAGTTCATTATAGATAGGACGTAAATATTGTCATGTGAAACGTACGCTTTCACGATTTCAATCCTCATTCTCTTTTCATTACAATATCACGTACGCAAACCAATTGTACAAACGGGACGTCAGTGAAGGTGTTGTCTGAGCCAAGGCAGCGTGATCGGTGGGGTCTTGGTTCGAATCCGTCTTCGGTCAAGAAAAATAAGATTTCAT
>VOMN01116941.1:0-32548 GCA_014899125.1 Orchestia grillus
TTATAATGAATAACGCTGGTGTGCAGGAAAGAGTAAATTCTAACAAGGTTTCCCAGCAGGCGAGTGGCCAAAGACGTCACTCGCGATACGATGCATTTTTTCACTATCTTCCCACGAGGCCGTTGCAGGGTGGCGCAACCGTTGCATGAAGCTCACAATTCTTATTAACGTCCCCTTCGAGATTTTTCAAAAGCGATCGTCCCACAACGTTCAGTTTTCTCTGAAGACTTGGTGCACTACGCTTCGTCTCAGGTCTGACCGCGTGTCCAGGATACTAGCTGACTGAGTCAGGAAATTACGAGCTCTGGATGATTGTGACTTTGAGAGTGCTGACTCTGGAAAATTACGAGCTCTGGATGATTATGACTTTGGGAGTGCTGAGTCTGGAAATCATGAGCTCTGGATGGCCATGACTTTGAGAATGCTGAGTCAGAAAATTACGAGCTCTGGATGATTATGACTTTGAGAGTGTTAACTGGAAATTACGAGGTCAGGATGATTATGACTTTGAAGAGTGCGTAAGATACTTTTCCAACATTTAAATAGAGTCCAAATTTTGAAAAAAGAACAATCCCGTAAAGTGAAGTGGACATTGCTTCGATTGCTATTTGTGTAAAGATTACTTGTCAATGAAGGATTAATGAACACGAAATACTAATTATAATACGGTTTATCAACAAAGAAATACCTGTAACGTTGGATAGAATGATTACGCTCCTGGAATTCCTCCGAGAAACTGCGATACCAGATTTTCTCAAGTGGACCTCACCTTATCGTCGACCATTAGCTCAGCCCTGATTGAGATCCAGTGAATATTTCATGAAAAGCAGCTCTTTGACACAGCGTTTTCGGGCCAGAGAGCGATAAAAGAGCGCAGAGTGTAGAGCGGCTGGCGGCACCCTCGCACCTCGAGCAGGGACGGCAGAGCTGCTTCGCTGCAAGTCTTTTTTCCTCTCAACGAGTTTGGGGAGCGGGCCGTGAGTGCAGTCCCCATCTGGGGAGGACGTTCTTTTCAGGTAGCACGGGTGTGAAGGGCGCGTTTGGGGAATGGGAAAGAGGGTAGGGGGACAGTTGGACGAGGAGATCGGAAGAGGAGGGTAGAAGTGGGTGGAAATTGCCGAGAAAAAGAGGGGGTAGAAGAGGGATGGAAAGGCAGCTGAAAGAAGAGGGTAGAAGTTAGGGGAAATGGAGGACGGAAAGAGGAGATGGAAGAGGATGTAAAGGAGGTTGAAAGAGGAGGGTAGAGGTCGGTGGAATGGAAGGAGGGAAAGACGGGATGGAAGGTGTGTGCAATTGGTGGAAGGAGTAGAAGTTATGAAAATGGTGTGAGAGGGACGGAAAAAGTGGAACGAGTGGAATGAGGGTGGAAGGAAGGTGCAATGTGGGAAAAGGGGGGAACAAATGCTTAAGAAGAGATGTGTCGGAGGGGAGAAGCGATAGAAAGGACGTGGAAGGAGGGGAGAAGAAGTAGAAGGAGTGGAATGGATGAAACTAAAACGAAAGAAAGAATTGAATGGGGTGGAAGCACGTATATGCACGTATTTCATGCATGTATTGCACTCCACGCTAGGGGGGAGAGGATCTGGCTGAGAAGGCTTCGTTTTGAATCCCATTGCATTTTAATTTTTTTTTTAGTTTTCATTCATCTTAAGTTCCATTTTAGCGTTCTTCTAGCGTTCAGGTTTTTAATATGGAAAGCCAAATAGATTTAAGAATATATATGGACGTACAATTATAACAGCCGGCTGAAGTATTTGCCCTAAGTCAGAGCATTTCACCTTTGCCTTTCACTCTATTGGCAGTGAACAAGTGCAGCTCACTAATTTGTGCCGATCTGTCTACAAGTATTATCTCGAACACTTCCATGAACGTGCTGCGTAAATATACATTGTTTTGAATCACTAATATCTTTCTGCATTATCGTAATCATTATTTCATTGGCAATTTTATATTGAAACTACAATATTATGCAAGATTGTAAGAAATATTTATTGGTATAATCCCACAATATGAACATAAAAAGCTTTTGAGTTTTTGTCGTTCTAGAACCATTACTAATGGTTTCAAAAATGTTTTTTTTTAAATACATTCTATATGGTGTCAAATCACGACCTCCAGATTAATATTTATTTTATATTGAAAAAAAAACGGACCATGAATACATCCAAATTGCAGGTATCAATTCTGCTAAAAATATCTCTAATCATAGATACCGAAAAATATACATACATATTATACAAACAACTCATAAAAAGGCGCCACAACATATGAACATTAATTATAATGGAATACCTCGTACCATAGATATCACAAAAACATAGGCAGTCATTACACTCAAAATACCTCCTATAATAGAGCCCACCAAAATATCTGCTACTATATGTATGCAGATATTTTTTGCATTAAAGGAGTACGATCAAAATGTAAAATATTTTAGAAAGCTCAGGAAATTTTCGAGCGAATTCTAGTGCGCGGTGCCCACTCCACGCATTCCACGCAGAGCATACTCCACGCATTCCACGCAGTGCCCACTCCATGCATTCCACGCAGTGCCCACTCCACGCATTCCACGTAGTGCCCACTCCACGCATTCCACGCAGTGCCCACTCCATGCAATCCACGTAGTGCCCACTCCACGCATTCGACGCAGTGCCCACTCCACGCATTCGGCGCAGTGTCCACTCCACGTATTCCACGCAGTGCCCACTCCACGCATTCCACTCAGTAGCTACTTCACGCATTCCACGCAGTGCCTACTCCATAAATTCCATGGACTGCCCACTACACGCATTGCACGCAATGCCCACTCTACGCATTCCAAGCAGTGCCAACTCCACGTATTTCACGTGGTGCCCACTCCACGTAGTGCCCACTCTACGGATTCCAAGCAGTGCCCACTCCATGTATTTCACGCGGTGCCCACTCCACGTAGTACCCATTTTACGCATTCCAAGCAGTGCCCACTCCTAGTATTTCACGCGGTGCCCACTCCATGTATTTCACGCAGTGCCCACTCCACGCAGTGGCCACTCCCCGCATTCCACGCAGTGTCGACTCCGCATATTTCAAGTGGTACCCACTCCACGCCTTCCACGCAGTGCCAGCTCCACGCATTCTACTCAGTAGCCACTTCACGTTTTCCACGCAGTTCCAACTCCACGTATTTCACGTGGTGCCCACTCCACACATTTCACGTGGTGCCAACTCCACGCATTTCACGTAGTGTCAACTCCACGCATTTCACGCAGTGTCAACTCCACGCATTTCACGCAGTGTCAGCTCCACGCATTTCACGTGGTGCCAACTCCACGTATTTCATGCAGTGCCCATTCCACATATTCCATGGAGTGCACCATCCACACATTCTATGGAGTGCCCACTTCACGAATTCCATGGAGTGCATACTTCACGAATTCCATGGAGTGCACACTTCACGAGAATTCTATGGAGTGCACACTTCACGAATTCTATGGAGTGCACACTTCACGAATTCTAGGAGTGCACACTTCACGAATTCTATGGAGCGCACACTTCTTCTTTGAAATCAACATTTTCTTCCTTCGTCACGCCTGAAGTCGACCTGCAGCTTTGAGTAAAGTATTCTTTATCTAAAAAAAATCGAATTCATTTCACATGTGAGCACGAGTGTTTGAAAGTATTTCGTTTCCTTTTGAGATATATTCCGTGCCCTTTGCTAGCCAACGTGTGACTTTTCCTTGCTGTGGGGTTTGGTTCGAGGGAACCTCAAATCTTAACTTCGAGATGACAAACAAACTGCGAATTTTTGGAGGCTCGTGAAGGCGACTGACGACTGAAGCAGGTTGCAGGGTGGGCTCCTGCTCCTACTCGAACTCTCCTTATTCTTGACCGAACTTTCAAATGCTTTCTTTTCTATTATTTCTTTTAGTTTTTCTGATTTGTTCTTTTGTTCTTCTTTCGTGAATTTTCTTACTTTTAGCTAAATTTTTCATATTCTCACATTTCTTATTCATACCTGAAAATTCCTATTCTTACTTTTCTTATTTCCACCTGAACTTTCCTCATTCTTAGGTAAAATTTTCTCATTCTTACTTTTTATATTCTTTCTTAATTTTTTATTCATATTTAAACTTTCTAATTCTTACTTCTCTTGTTATTATTTCAATTTTCCTTATGTATACTTTTTTAACTCTTACTTGAACTCACCCTATTCCCACCTGAACTTTCCTTATTCTCCCTACTTTCCTTATGCTCCACACTTTCCTTATTATCCCTACTTTTTTTACTCACCCCATTTTCCTTATTTTTACCATTTTCCATATTCAACCCACTTCTTCCCCATTCCCCCCCACTTTCCTCATCCTCGCCGGAGCCCAGACTCGGAGGAAGGCACACGACCGCAGATGCGTGCTGCCGCTGCTCTTCTATTCCCGCCTGAATTTTTGAGTCGATTTCTTGTAAATCTTGAAGCTGGGTTGAATATCCTATATCGATTTAAAGATTTTTTGGGGTAAAAGTTGAAATTTTTCGCTATATTTTTAATATTTTCCTGCAAGTCCATTCTTCCGCTAAGCTTATCACGCTGTTGTTAATTTTACATTATCCCTTACGTTATTTTTATTGTTATTTAAACACTATTTATTTGGACACGCTCAGCGGAACAATGCGATCATATTGCCTGAATCATATACGTTCATTTTCTTTATGATGCTTCTTTAATCTGCACTCCCTCACAGGTGCTTGAAGACACGCCCAACGTTTTAGTAACAGGCCTCTTACGCGCTGGTCTACAAGAGGCAAGATGCCTTCTACTTTCAAAAATGAATTGTGCAAGAGGTGCTCCACGAGCGGTGCGGGGGTGAGCTCTCAGTGTGTGCTCGTGAAGTGCGGCCGTGATTTCAGGCAGGCAGGCCTGGTCCTGTGTCAGACATGCCCAGCGATTACGAGCACTCGCCAAACGTAGAACTTCAGTAGGATGGAAATATACGGCACAGCTGTCAAAAATATACTACATTAGTAGGACAGAAGTATACGTCAACCGTCAAAAATATAACAGCAATAGCACAGAAGTATACGTCAGCCGTCAAAAATATAACAGCAGTAGTCCAGAAGTATACGTCAGCCGTCAAAAATATAACATCAGTGAAACAGAAATATATGTCACAGCCGGCAAAAATATAACATCAGTAGGACAGAAGTTCAGTCGTCAACAGCAGGCTTTGTCCCGCCGGCCTCTGGAAGACACGTTCATTAATCACATTGCCTCCTAGTTGAAGAGAAGCAATCGCTCATGAAATTTTTGACTTCATAATTTCGAGGTCGTGAAAGCCCCCAGAAAGAACACGTCTACGAAGGACGTGCCTTTTGCAGGCCTCTCGTCGCGGAAAAGAGGACAAGCCTCTGATTTATGAATCTCTGGCGAGCGTTTTTTGGTTGTACAAGGAAACTTCTATTTGTGTTGGAGTATTTTTCATCAGTTGAATTCTTTGGCTTACAGTTCGATGCGTCGGACAGCAATTACGCTGATGAGCTTTCACCTCCACTTCTCAAATGATCGATTGAAATCTTCCATTTTATCGAGATTGTTGACTCATAGCGAGACTGGGAACTATCTTGGGATTTCTCAGAATTTCCTAGAGTTTAGCGACTTCTAAACTGAACGTGTTTTACTCCATTTCCTGAGCTGAATTTTGCATGACAATTCTAGATTAGTTAATGAAAGTTTGCCTAGTTTAAGATTTGTTATTGAAAGTGACTAGTTCTAGACTAGTTCATGAAAGTTTCACTAATTTTAGATTAGTTATTGAAAGTTTGACTAGTTTTAGATCATTTTCAGGAAAAATGTTAGAAGCCAGAAAGTGTTTATTGGCATTGTGTTTATTCTTGAAGGTGTTTTTAATACGTCATATCTTTTTAAAGAATGGATTATCTAATTGATAATGTTTGACTCTGTTGTTTTGCTTCCGTGAGTCACCTCGTTTGAGGGGAGGCGAAAGAGTATTAGCTATTGAAGTTGGAAGGCAGGCGAAGGACGATTCAGTGAAGTATTTCATCCTGAAACTTGCTAGAAAGGAGCGCCCATTCTTGCTGGCACGGAGATGAGAACTTGGTGGGAATAAGAAGAATTTGTTGCTGCGTCCATCAACGATGTCTGACACTTTCTGATTTCTTGCTGAATTCGGACTTAACATTCCTAGGTATTTAATGTACGAAATCAGATATAGTTCAACCATTGATGTGCTTTTCATTGTTTGAGGAAATTTTCTAATACCTAACAAATAGTTTCACTGTTGAGTGTAATGTTCCTCTGTGTAAGGTGAATAGTTCACGATAAGAGGAAACTGTCGCTGTAATGTGGAGCTACTTAATTATTATGAGGTTCAATGTTTCCATTTCGGCCCAAATGGTTCCCATGAAAGTTTTTGCTATTACATGAATTTTTCGCAAATTTTAATTTTTTTATTGAACGGTGAGCTTTTCATTGAATGTTCCATTTCAGTGTCATGAGAAATTTCTGATTTTGAGTGAAATTTTTGATCATTCGCTGCAAATTTTCAGTGTTATGAGAAATTCACTAATACCAGTGGAACCATTCGCTGCTCATCGGCGCGCAGCACATTTGGCNTATCTTTTGGCTTCCACGAAGAAAACTGGAATGAAAGCAAAATAACTCGCGACTCTCTCAGAACACTGCTCAACCTAATTTTTTAGAGCAAATTTATTCATTTTATAATACTACTTATACTACTCGTAATGTCTTTCGTTATGGCGATCCTGACACTCGATAACTTTAGAATTTAATACGGTGGCATAATATTTGTACTAACTTCACTGTTGTTGTTGAACTATCAATATTCAAGTTGTTATTTTTATCAGCGCAGAGGGTTTTCCGATTTTTTTCACGGATGTACGTTGAGGAGGCATATGATAGGCAGCAGGGTTAGATAAGTTAGGCTTGCCTGTCGCATGCGTTCGGCTGGCATCCCAAGGGGGAGGGCACTGGGCCGGTCTGTGCAGCGGTGTGGGCTGCTGGGCCGGTCTGTGCAGNCAGCGGTGCGGGCTGCTGGACCGGTCTGCAGCGGTGCAGGCTGCTGGGCCGGTCTGTGCTGCGGCGCGCCCGTAATGAGAGAGCTGGGCAGTCATTATGCTCTGTTTAATTAGGCAGAGCTAACCTTCCCTCCGCTTCCCTTCACTTCTTCTCCACTCGTTCCTTTCTCTCCACCCCCGCAGCCCCTCCCCATTCTTCCCCGCTAGCCCAGTTTTGATCTAATATCGTCGAGCGGCGTGCGACTGCGGTGAGAAAACTGCCATAGCGCGCTTCGTTATGCGGTGGTGCTGAGCTCCCTCTGCCGTCATTGCACTCGCGTCCCCTTGCCTTGAAGATGATCTTAAATCTCCAGTGAAATAATGCGATTTTCTGTATCTCGGGACGGCCTTCTCTGACACAGTCTCGCTGATTAGGAACCCGTACAAAGAGAAACTGAACATGGATTTTTTCCTATACAATTCCTTCAGCGGGTAGAAAATGGTTACGCACCGACAACTCGGTAAACTTAATGCAACACTGTTGGGTATACATGAAGAAATAAAGGTTCGTGCTGTGGGAGCTGAAATAATATTTACTTGAAGGAAAAATCGCTAGATAGAAAATTGACGCAGTAGTCTGTGTACAGTGCCGGTCGGTATGACGCAGTAGCCTGTGTACAGTGCCGGTCGGCATGACGCAGTAGCCTGTGTACAGTACAGGCCGTTATGACCTCTAGACGTAGCTCAGCATCAGTTCGCTTCATTTCCCTCTCAAATTTCAACGCACGTGCGTAGCAGATTAATTTTCACATTCCAAAAACAGCGACTCCAATAAGTACAAAAAATATCCGGCCTAAATATTATCTCACGAAAATTAGCGACAGATATTCTAAAGTGGCATGACTTTTACTATGGCTCTGGAAGAAAACTATTTTTCTTTCAAATTACACATCAGTTTTACCTTTTTTGATCTGTATTGCAACAGCGGTTTTTGAGTAACCAGTCGCGAGTTCATTTGGTCGAAAGCCTAAACTCACTCAATGGAAATTAATTTTCATCAGAATTTTAGGGAAAGCAAAAGCTAGTTTAGAGCTTGGGAGAGCAATACACAGTTTACGGTTAGAAAAACCAGTCCCAGCTAGAACTTGAAAAATTAAACTCAATGTAGGGTTTAAGAAACCAATACCCAGTTTTGGGTTAAAAAATCAATGCCCAGTTCAGAGCTTGAGAAACCAATGCCCAGTTCAGAGCTTGAGAAACCAATACCCAGTTCAGGGGTTGAGAAACCAATACCCAGTTCAGGGCTTGAGAATCCAATGCCCAGTTCAGGGCTTGTGAAACCATTGCCCTGTTCAGGGCTTGAGAAACCAATTTCCAGTTCAGGGCTTGAGAAACCATTGCCCAGTTCGCGAACAAACCCCGAGTTCGCGGCCACAGAAACTGATATCCTCAGGGCTACTGATTTCAATGTACAGAATATGACGTTCAACCGAACCACAAATTTAAAGTTGTGAAAAATTCTAAGCTCAGGTCTCTTTACTGATGCAGAAAATTTTTACGAACGAATGCAATTTTTCTGAGACGCTGATAGAAATTTTCCTTAGCGAATTTTGGAATTTTTCCAAATTGACCAAGGAAACTTCCCCTAACTGATGCAGGAAGAAACTTTTGAAAACTAGTCTCAGCATTGGCTGATTGTGCCTATAGAGTGAAAACTTGACTTCAAGTGACGTAGGTCCTTCTGTTCCTAATATAACAGGCCAACAATAAACTTGTTTACCGGGTTAAGAGTTTAATTATGGGAATACATAATTTGAGAGCCCGTAATGAAGAGTAGAGAGCGTAATGAGAAGAGTCCACAGCGTAGACAGTTTTATGATAGGTAAATATTTCACGCGTGAGTGGCAGTGCCGTGTACAAAACGCGTTGCTTGAGGGAGGTGGGGGAGCAGGTGGGTGTCGTTCGCTCTTGTATGAACTTTGAAAAGTTTGTAGCGGATATACACGACATAGTGTGTAATTGTACTGGTCTATTGGAAAGAAACTTCTAAAAAATGTGTTGTATGATGTGAAAATGGGAGAATGAACAGAATGAAATAATGGAATGTGAATTGTTTAGGCATTTTTGATTCATTTTAATGACGAGGAATAATGTGTAAGTTCAGTATTTTCGTAGGATAAAATTGAACATTATTTTCTCATCTTTTGCAATTGCTCCGGCTTATTTTTTTTTCAAAACAGTGATAGAGAGAAGGAAAAAAGTAAGTAAACATTTTATATCCTTTGTTATTACGTAACACTTTTTATAGGTTAACAATCCGCATTAAAAAAATTGCAAATGGAAAGAACAGTACGTCCAGAAAAGATAAAAATGTTGACAGAGTAATAAACCAGTGAGTCTGGCATGGCCTCGAACCAGGCCACTACAATGAACCTTTTTCTTGGGCTGTAAAGCAAATTTTCCGTGGGCGCCCCTGTTTTGGATTATCTCTGTTGGAACGGCGTTCTAATGCAACATCAAAGCCTGCAGTAAACTGCCCAAAGAGCCAGTAAAGCCGCCATTGCCTTTGTAGTTGTCGGGCGTGAAATTTTAGCATTCTATTCCAAAAGAAACCCGAGCGGTTAGGCGATGAGTGACGGCGTGAGCCCGCTGCCGACTCTCGGCGGCTGCGGCGTGCAGGCCAAAATGTACGGAACGTCGATAGTGAGGAGTTGTTTGTTCTTAATTTTCTCTATACTAATCGAATAAACAGTCCTGACTTGAAGGCGTGTTCGTTTGTTCACTGCTACTCTCCCCGAGAATTTTCTTTTATTCCTGGAATGCTTAAAAAGTTTCTAATGTACATAAACGTTGTATAAGGGCCTTTATTTCCTGAACTCTGGGAGAGCCGCTGCCGCGACATAGAGCTCAAGGGTTATACAAATAAAGTGAGTAAAATTTTAAAATTCAGCCCACAATATTTTTTATGTAATGTTCTACATCTATTAAGAAAATGTTGATTTGTTGGGGACGGTACGCCGTCGCACGCCCTCTGCATTCAGGCAGGAATACTTACGAGAACACTGCTACGATCACGCGGTTTGCACTGTATATTTCAGGCCGTCTTTGTATCAAATTCTAATCGCTACTTTACTATTTGAAACAAATGCAAATTCCTAATTATATCGTAAATTTCAATCCTCTCATAAAGTGTAAACTTCGCAGTGTTCCGAGAAATCATCACTGTCATTATTAACAATAATTTTTGCATGATTGTTATCTCTGCAGTTATTTCCAACATGTTTGAATTATTATCATTAACGTTTTCAGGCGGAGTCATGGTTAATTTTTTCTAACCTCGACGCCTTAATATCTTGGAATAAAAACTCCGAAGGCGAGAAACAGTCTCATCGAGAAAATCTTTGACAGCTTCTCACCGTAAAGCTTAATAAGCGCTCATAGCCGTCGCCTTCTGACTGCTTTACGAGGAGCTCTTAATGCGGCTTCTGAAGAAGGACTATTTAAAAAGCTGGAATATCGACGGAGGCGTATTATGACGCGTTCATCGCTAACATCCAGCAAAAAGGAAGGGATGTTCAGGGATGACATGGTTTCAAAGAACAGCATCTCTTTAAAGCGAGGGCTTTAAATTTTGCAGAAAATTTGATAGGCGAAGTAAAAGTTGAATAATTATGCATAGGTGGCGTGACCAAAATGTTTAACTTCAGGTAGTTAACACAGTATGTCGAACATGCTGCAATACCTGTTCATCAATTACTGAATTAAGGCACAGATCTGGTCATACATTGATTGATAAGATCACTTGTGCAGCCGAGGTTCCAACATCATTCCAGCGAAGTGAGGACGCCTTCTGGATTGCGTCATCAGTCTGGAATGTCCCAGCTGCAGTCTTAAAATGGATTGTGTTATCAGTTTGGAATGTTCCTGCTGCAGTCTTAAAATGGATTGTGTTATCAGTTTGGAATGTTCCAGCTGCAGCCTTAAAATGGATTGCGTCATCAGTCTGGAATGTTCCAGCTGCAGTCCTAAAATGGATTGTGTTATCAGTCTGAAATATTCCAGCTGTAGTCGTAAAATGGATTGTGTCATCAGTCTGGAATGTTCCAGCTGCAGTCGTAAAAAGGATTGTGTCATCAGTCTGGAATGTTCGAGCTGCAGTCGTAAAATGAATTGTGTTATCAGTCTGGAATGTTCCAGCTGCAGTCGTAAAATGGATTGTGTCATCAGTCTGGAATGTTCCAGCTGCAGTCGTAAAATGGATTGCGTCATCAATCTGAAATGGAGTTCACGATAGTTTCCAATGCATATGAGAACGTCATCATAAATATCTTTGCCGTATGAATCGTCTGTGTTTATCACAATTTGCACAATTAGAATTACATTTTCAACATCCTCAATATCAACGTTTGTGATCGTAATCATTAATATGATCACCATATGAATCGCCAACGCAATCATATTCGCAATTATAAATGCAATTCCAACATCTATAAGATCAATATCGTTAACACAATCACAGTATCGTCAACATTAAACTATGTACTCACACTAACATCATCAGCATCCTCAGCGCATTCATCATCCTTGTCACCATCTTTTGCATCATTGTCGTTCTCGTAGTTTGTTCGCACGTCAGGATTTGACTCGCAACTTTCTAGTAATTGTCTGATCTAGCCGAGAAAAGAACGCTGAGATCTACGAAGCGGAACAGAGAAATTGCAATTTCAGCACAACCCAAAACAAAGTAGAAGAGCTACGGTAAATATGTGAATGATAGATTCAAGAAAGATATCATTGGGCCATTGTTTGACCTTGATGGCTTAACCCATACAGACAACAAAAGAAAAGTCTGAATTCTAAATAATTACATACGCTTCAGTGGTTCCGTTTCAGTGGTTACTGAAAAAATAATTTTCAGAATTTCCTCAATCTCCTGCCTTCAACCTCTAGGAGACTCTGACGGGCGACATATTCACTGAGGAAGGGGTAGAACGGGAGCGCTGCCACCTAAACCCTTGCCAAGCGATCGGACCAGACGGCTTAGCTATGCCGAATACTTAAAGAAATGGCTGATGCCTTGCGTGAGCCAATAAATATGTTCAATCGATTACTTGCAGCTGGTATTATTCCTAAAGATTGGAAAGAAGCAGTCACTTCTGTCTTCAAAAAAGGAAATGAACAAGCTCCAGATAACTATCGCCCAATTAGCCTAACGTCAGTCATCAGTAAAAACAATTAAAGAACGGTTCAAAGTCCCTATCAAAAATCACCTTCACTGAAAAATTTTGGGTAGTGACAACCAGCACGGATTCCGAGAAAAATGCTGTTGCCTCACGATCGCCCTCTCGATTTTTTTGGTGAAGTCAACTTTATTTATGACAGTTCCAAAGTCATGGATCTCATATGTGAATGAAATCTACTTTCATACCGTTAAATATAATTAATAGTCCTCTAGTTTAACGGTGGTGGCGTGGGCAAGTGGCGAGAGGTCGCAGCCCTGAACGTGCTTGCCAAGGCCATGATGCCGCGGGTTCGAATCTTGTGACGCTGACTCGTTCCCACCAGGTAAATATAAGTTCATCTCAAGGCACTAGATCCCAACATTTATGGAAGCGTGTTTCCGAGTGGTCTAGGCACGTGTTTCTGTATGCTCTGAGTGAGGATTGAGGAAAACAACTCCAAGATTTAACGGTGGATTTAGAAATTAAATTGGACAGTAGTCTTTCAGGCGCTTCAGGAGTTGCACAACAAACACAAGGTAGACCAGTATCCAGAATTGGAATACGGGAACAATGACCAGTACACAAGCGCCTCACGCAATCGGCGTAGTAGCTCTAGAGGAGCTGAATATGGCCCTTAGTCCTGGACGGGTTGAACGATTACGATAACAGGCCAATGACTTAAGCTCTGAATAGTCCAGTACTTTACACAAGTTCCGGGTGCTTCTAACGAGCAGACTATACGAAGACAAATCGACACTAGGTCACATTAATTTCATCAAATACAATATCAAACCCAACGACTATGCCACCAGACTCTCCTCTCAAGCTCCCTTAGACTCAAGTGAGTTTACCCAACTCTTAGTGCTTCTTGGATACGTGTGTTTCTTCCCTGACGTTGTCTGCCCTTCTCATCCTCGAGTACGCACGTCACTGTCTTTACTTAATTCTGCTCGGTCCTTCTTTATTCCGGGGGCTCCGATGTTACCAGACCCTTATAGAAGATTCTAGAAAGTAACTCCTCTGTTGCCATTCTGATGCTCTTCAAGGGGGGATTTTTAGAGGAAAGGGGATCGGGGTCGGTCGCACGGTCAACCGCTTAAATTTTCCGACGGAGGCTGTCCAAGCTTGAGGGGCAAACGTTTCAATATCAAATTATAACTGGTTTGTGATGTTTCCACGCGTTTCATGATGTGGCTCCTACCTTTTTGATTCGTTCCGGGCCCAAGGCTGGGTCGCTTGATCCTCTGTGGCTTCGAATGTTCGATCCGGTTCTAATTGCCATCCACTCGAGTTTGAGTCGCAGTTTGGTGACGATAAATAATTTAAAATTATGCATATGAAGGTTCCGCAAACCTTCAACAAAGTTTCCAATGAGAGGCTAATGGCTAAAATTGAAACCCATGGCATGTAAGGCAACCACTCGCGTTGGATACGAAATTGGCTCATTAATCGCACGCAACAAGTGTCTATTTATGATCCATTTAGGGGCTGAAGACGCTTCACATCACAAATGCCGCCAGGGAGCATTTTACTTCCGCTCCTCTCATCTAGTACATCAATGACTTCAACCTCGGAATTATCAACAAAATCAACAAGTTCGCAGATGACACGAAACTCTGTCACAGAACGTTTGCTGAGTGAGGCAGAATAGCATCCAAGCAGAACTCAACCGGCTACTCCAATGGACCGAAACCTGGCAAATGAGCTTCAACATTCAAAAGTGCTCAGTGATGCACATTGGTATAAATAACCGGAACTTTCAACATACCACGAAAGATACAATTAACGAAAAAGCAAATTATCGAAGAAATCAAGCCGACGTTATCACTTAAGACCTCAAGCATAAGTAAGAAGAAAACAGCGGGAAAAATGCGAGTTACCGCTCTATAAAACACTAATCGGACCGCTGCTGGAGTATGCAACGGAACTATGGTCTTCGACTCTGAGGCGAGGGATCAACAATAGGGACCGAATCCAGCGTAAAACTACCAAACCAATCCTAAAACTCTGCGACCTCAGCTAGGAAGAGCGTCCCCAACAGCTTGAACTCATCTCGCCAGAACAAAGAAGACTGCGAGGTCAGCTAATGGAGACCTGCAAATATCTTGATGTGTTCAACGATGCTAGCCCAGAGGGGCTCTTCGAAAAAGACCGTTACTTTTGCACCAGAAACAGCAGGCATAAATTAATAAGAAAAATCTTCAAAATATCCTAAACCTTAAATTTCTTTCCGGTTAAGATTGTTAGCGCTTCGAACAAGCTACCTGAGAGCATAACTTCTGCTGACAGTGTGAGGGCTTTCAAGAACCGTCATGACTTACACTGGGCGATGAACCATCTATCTTTTTGAAGTCTAAATCTAGAACTGACGTCTCTGCCATAGCTTCGTCACCCGTGCGATGGGTGTGATCAGGTCGCGTCTCACTCGAAAGCTGCCCCAGCATCTTATTAAAAGAAATGAAATGATCAACCGAGTCATCAATACTGACAATGTGAAGGGCGAACAGTATTCTACTCCGACAATATTACTACTATTTAACGTGACCGCCAATTTGGAGATTTGAGATTTTTGACGAAAAAACAATTACATTTTTAGTTACATAGTTAGAATGCCAACGTAAGGCTACTTTCTGGAGCAGGACTGTGGTTGTTGCATCCCACGAAAGTTCAGTTTCAGGGTGCACACCAGGCACAAACTGCGTCAATATTGCGTCCTCTGCTTCTGCTCTGTGCGACAAGCGCCGTATGGTGTTGTGTGGTGTGATCATGTGTCGTGTGGTGGCGTGTTGTGATCATGTGTCCTGTGGTGGCGTGGTGTGATCATGTGTCGTGTGGTGGCGTGTTGTGATCATGTGTCCTGTGGTGGCGTGGTGTGATCATGTGTCGTGTGGTGGCGTGGTGTGATCATATGGTGTCGTGTGGTCGCGTGGTGAGATCATGTGGTGTGTGGTGGCGTGGTGTGATCATGATTTGTGTGGTTGCGTGGTGTGATTATCTGGTGCTGTGTGGTGGAACGGTGTGATAATGAGGTGTTGTGTGGGGGCGTGGTGTGATGATGAGGTGTTGTNTCATGAGGTGTTGGTCACGAGGTGTTGGTCATGCGGTGTTGGTCATGAGGTGTTGGTCATGCGGTGTAGGTCATGAGGTGTTGGTCATGAGGTGTTGGTCATCAGGTGTTGGTCACGAGGTGTTGGTCATGCGGGGTTGGTCATGAGGTGTTGGTAATGGGTCATGAGGTGTTGTTGGTCATGGGTCATGAGGTGTTGATCATGAAGTGTTGGTCATAAGGTATTGAACATGAGGTGTTGATCATGAGGTGTTGGTCATAAGGTATTGAACATGAGGTGTTGATCATGAGGTGTGATCATGAGGTGTTGATCATGAGGTGTTGATCATGAGGTGTTGATCATGCGGTGTTGGTCATGAGGTGTTGGTCATGGGTCATGAGGTGTTGATCATGAGGTGTTGATCATGAGGTGCTGATCATGAGGTGCTGATCTCGCCGTCTGCAGCCACGGGACGTGGGGTTGTGGCCCAGGAATGGGGCGCTCCACTCTCCCTGTTGCCATTTTCTATTCCATGTCATTTTATTTCATTATATTGAATCCTAGTCTATTCCATTCTAGTCCATTACATTCCATGTCATTTTATTTCATTATATTAAATCCTAGTCTATTCCATTCTAGTCCATTTCATTCCATGTCATTCTATTTCATTATATTAAATCCTAGTCTATTCCATTCTAGCTTATTCTATTCCATGTCGTTCTATTCCATTATATTAAATCCTAGTCTATTCCATTCTAGTTTATTCTATTCCACGTTGTTCTATTCTATTGTATTTAATCCAAGTTTATACCAATCTAGTCCATTCTATTCCGAGTCATTCTATTCCATTACATTAAATCCTAGTCTGTCCAATCCTAGTCCATTCTATTCCATTTATTTCTATTTCGTTCTATTCTAGGAGCACGCAGGTGCTGCGTGCATGGCGCCAGCTGGTAGGTGTCGAGTAGATTGTGCTAGGCACAGTTGAGTAGGTGGAGGCCGGCATGGCGGCCTTTGGAAGGCATTTCAGCCGAGTGAAGTAGGTGATGGAAGGCATTTCAGCTGTGTGAAGTAAGTGATGGCAGGCATTTCAGCCGAGTGAAGTAGGTGATGGCAGGCATTTCAGCCGAGTGAAGTAGGTGATGGCAGGCATTTCAGTCGAGTGAAGTAAGTGATGGCAGGCATTTCGGCCGTGTGAAGTAGACTGTGGTAGACATTTCTGTAAGATGAAGTAAAGGGTGGTAGACATTTCAGTCCTGTGAAGAAGAAGATAGTAGACATTTCAGACGTGTGAAGTAGGCGATGGGAAACATTTATGGCTTACCATATTCATGTTCTACCTCTCGAAGCGTCCCGTCCCCGTGTACCTACGTATGTACGCACGGTATATCCATTGAATAACATGAGGAGAATCAGTTTCTTCTGCCGTCAAATCAGAACGTTCCTGCTATGTCATATTATGGTGTGAGCGGTCCTGCTATGTCATGTTATGGTGTAAGCGTTCCTGCTATATCATGTTATGGTGTAAGCGTTCCTGCTATGTCATGTTATGGTGTAAGCGTTCCTGCTATGTCATGTTATGGTGTAAGCGTCCTGCTATATCATGTTATGGTGGAAGCGTTCCTATTATACCATATCATGGTGTGAGCGTTCCTGCTATATCATGTTATGGTGTAAGCGTTCCTGCTATATCATGTTATGGTCTGCGCGAATTCGCGAGGAAGAAGAACTTTATGTGCCGAGCACAGAAACAAATTTTTGAGTAACACATAATTGGAAACGTATGGTAATAACATGTGTATGCAACACTTAGTTACAATTGCGCACCTGATGCACTTTTTGATGTGTTTTCTTACCTATTTCGTCCACATTGTTCCTTATGAAACTGTCACCCACCCTCTCTAATAATTTTCACTTACATAAAATATTCACCTAGAACTTTCGCCCATAAAAAAGCTCCCCCTGAGAAATAGTTCAAGAACTTTCTCAAGTTCTATCTGACAGACTTGCTGAGCTCCCAGCCTCAGCTTTGTGCTTAAATACTCCACCTGAGTTTCGCATTCCGCTGTCACAAAGTTCACTCTGTCTTGTAATTTCAATATGTTTTGTGTCAGCAGGTCTCCTTTTTGCTTGAACATCTCGCATGCGCCCTGCCCGCCCCTTCCTCACTGCTCGACTTCAGCGAACGTTTCCTCTTGTCACTCACTTGTCATTACAGCTGTGGGGAGCTGTCGGGTGGCAGTGTGCTGGCTGCTGGCCATTACAGCTGTGAGGAGCTGTCGGGTGGCAGTGTGCTGGCTGCTAGCCATCACAGTGTGGGGAGCTGTCGGGTGGCAGTGTGCTGGCTGTTGGCCATTACAGTGTGGGGAGCTGTCGGGTAGCAGTATACTGGCTGTTGGTCATTACAGTGTGGGAAGCTGTCGGGTCGAGGTGTGCGGGCCTCTGGCCATTACAACCAGCTGTCGGGTCGGAGTATACTTGTCATTACAACCAACTGTCGGGTCGGAGTATACTTGTCATTACAACCAGCTGTCGGGTCGGAGTGTACTTGCCATTACAACCAGCTGTGGGGTCGGAGTGTGCTTGCCAGTACAACCAGTTGTCGGGTCCGAGTGTACATGTCATTACAACCAGCTGTCGGGTCAGAGTGTGCTTGCAATTACAACCAGCTGTCGGGTAGCAGTGTGCTGGCCGATACAGCCAGCTGTCAGGCCGGAGTGTGCTGGCCATTACAACCAGCTGTCGGGTAGCAGTGTGCTGGCCTTTACAACCAGCTGTCGGGTGGCAGTGTGTTGGCTGCTCCATGCCTTGCCTTGCGCTCGTCTCAGCGGCCCAATGAATGTAAAGCAAAAAGGTTGCTTCGGTCAAGTTTGTCAGATCATCAGGGATGAGTCCCGATCGATGTCGGACTCGTACTCCACGACTTCAATGGATGTGACCTCGGAAACCTTCTGAAAGTTTGCCTTCAATATCTGATGCCTGGAACCTTTTTGGAGAATCCTCAGGCTGTTCTGACGCCAGACTGAGGAGGTGCGCTCATTTTGATGTCAGACTTCTCATGTTTGTAAGCTCCAAGTATGAATTGAATACTTGTTTTTATGTTACAGTACTGCTAAAAGCACACAACTTTTTATAATATTGACCTTAGGGCTGTTCGCATTTTCATTGACTCACCAATCTCATGAGCGACGGAATGGGAAGCCTGCTCAAATTCCAAATTACAGGTGAAATTAAGTAAACGTACTTTAAATGTTCCTTCGTCCCCAACGTCGTTTAATTAACAGGTCAGCAGATGTAGTCTCAGTTGGCTTAATTGAAGGAGATTACGTTAGATTCTGCACATGGTAAGGTGACGTTAGATTCTGCAGCAGATGTTTCCACGCACAGAATTTTTTCCTCTTAAGCCCGTGGTGCTGAGAAAGTGCTACTCACTGCTGCTATGAAATCTTTAATGCACTAAAAATTCAACGCTTCCTTTAATTTACCTGAGAAAATATTCTGTATCGCACAAATGAAACGGAAGTAGCCTCCATGAAACATTGCAAACTTGACTTTTTGAAGGCGGAGTGGTGTTCGATCTCTTTGACATGAGATTTTCCATTTTAATTTGGTTCCGCGGCGCTGTGGTTGCATGCTCGGTCCTCAAGTGAGGAGGCCAAGGTTCTACTCCCGGATGCCTAGATTAATTTTCATGAAATTGCGGAGTCCTTCTCTGGGGAAAAAAATCTTAAAGCTAACATTCCTCACTTCACTCACACGCTGGGAATTGTAAGGAGCTTAGAACTCAATGTTACTCTCTTTGTCAATTTTGGCGGAATAAATAAAGTTTCTTCTTCTTTCTCTAATTGTTTTTTTTTGTAGTTGGTCCTGAGAAAAGCAACAAGTGCATTTCTGAAGAGAGGGCACCCTCGCCGGATCGAAGCTGGGCTCTGAACAGCGATTGTCTTGCTTGAGAGATAAATGACTTTCTTTTCCATCCATTTCATTCAGTTGTGAGCGGAGACTTCACCCGTTCATTTATTGACTAAGAATAGCAAGCCTTCTCACAAGAATTATTAGGGAAAAGAAAGCTCGCTGAAGCCATCACTCCAGGCTGTGGATGGCTCGGATCGACCTGCAATAAGGATGAGAGGCAAGGCTGCTTGGACTATTACCGCTCGAGGGCTATTATTGGATGGGCCATAGGCCTCTATGGGCCTTAGGCCTGCGCATGTTTTAGGCCTCTACGTGCCCTAGGCCTCTATGGGCTTTAAGCCTCTACGGGCCTTTGGCCTGTGGGTGTTTTAAGCCCATACGTGCTTTAGGCCTCTATGGGCCTTAGGCCTCTATCGGCCTTAGGCCTGTGGGTGTTTTAAGCCTATACGTGCCTTAGGTCTCTACGTGCCTTAAGCCTCTGCGTTCCTCAGGCCTCTACGTGCCTTATGCCTGTGCATATTTTAGGCCTCTACGTGCCTTAGGCTTCAACGTGCCTTAAGCCTCTACGTTCCTCAGGTCTCTACGTGCCTTAAGCCTCTACGTACCCTAGGTTTATGCGTGCCTTAGGTCTCAACGTGCCTTCGGTCCCAATGTACCTTAGGCTTCTACGAGCCTTCGGTCTCAACGTACCTCAGACCGTTTCTATATGTTTTAGGCCTCAACATGCTTTAGGCCTCTATGTGCCTTAGGCCTACATGTGCCTTAGGCCTATATGTGCTCTAGTCCTCTATGGGCCTTAGGCCTCTATGTGCCCTAGGCCTCTATGTGACTTAGGCCTCTATGTGCCCTAGGTCTCTCTGTGCCTTAGGCCTTTATGTGCCCTAGGTCTCTATGAGCCTTAGGCCTCTATGCGCTACAGAGCGCAGTTCCCCGAGGTCTGGATGAAGAGTCCTGTTTGCATGCGCACCAAACTTGCTGGTGAAGAAACACTTCGGGATAACAGGATTATGCTTCACGTCATGCAGCGTCAAGTTCTCATTAAAAAAACGCAAAGTTCGAGCCGGTGTTATCGGTGTTAACGTAGACGAAAATGTTAGAATTATCAGAAATACACTTGTTCTACGCACAGAGCGGTAGCTCGGTTACGGCAAATAACTGCTCTATAGTCGTCCCACGCATAGAGCGCTTGATCGATTCCAGCAAACAATCGCTCTACAAACGTCCCTCGCGTGGCAGGTTTCCTCAACCACAAATAGGCCTTTGGGGTTTCTATCCTTTGTGCTCACTTAACTGTTTTCGATTTCCACATCTTTTCTGGAATCACTTCTTTATCCATTGTTCCTCTTCACCTTAACTTGCTGTTTTTATGCACAGGAGATCCTATGTGCAAGCACACCTCGTGCATGCATAGATTCTCCATTTTATAGAATTCATGCTGGATGATTTCTTCTCCTGGCTCTTTTTAGATCCTGTCTCAGGTGGAGAGAACTTTGAACATAAAAATTAATATTATTTTAATGTTCCCAGATAGGCATCGAGTTACATTCTAAACGTTGTTATATTCTCGCCTTCTATTAAAGCGGGCGATAACTGGGTTTTTCCAGCCCAGTAAGGGCACTTGTATTCCTTTTCTACCCTGAATGAGTGAATTAGGCCGAAGCCTAGGGGCGCTCTTCCCCTTCCATTTGGAAAGAAAGTAAATCTTACTTACCAGTTTGTGCGTCTAGACGATATATTTCATTTATTCCTGAAGCATTGCTTTGCTCCGAGCATTTTTGGCCATCAAATACATACATCTCGACCATCATGAGAGGTATTTAATTCCGCCTGAATTCTGACTGCACTTATGAATTTGGCGTCCACTCAGACATGCCGTTATTTTATCATTCCGCGTACGTACTTCATTCATGATAAGAGAAATTAAATCTTGTGCTATGCGTGGTTATTCCATTACACTTCGTACATCCTCGGAGAAATTACATTTGCTCTGCGAATGTGATGCTTGCCAGCGGCCATTTACCCTGACAGGAAGCTAATTTTACCCTAAGCGGAGCTCGCTTGCAGCTGTCGGCTCGTAAATGAACTCCGGCAACACGACTAACTCACAGGAGAGCGCGGCCGTGCGGTGCTGCCTCAATTGCTGCTGAAGTTAGAGGTGCGCGGCTACCTCGTGCTAGGGAAATATCGGCGCCTGAGCGTTGTAAAATCTTCTGTTGAAACAGACCACATAAAGGTCCCCAGTGATACACGTGGTAAACTCGTCAAAGGAAAATTGTCAAATACTGAACATGATTACGAAGATTGTGTGATTGATGATGCACAGAGAGAATACCTTAGAAGTTTGACTTCTAGATAGATGGGGAGCAATTCAGGTGGAGGAGTGTGGTGGTCGAGTGAGCTCTCACTACGCTACATCGTTTCGCTCACTTACCGAGCCGACAAGAAAGAAAGAAAGAAAAATTGTTTATTTCAAAATACGTCGCATTCAAAGCATGGTGCAAGTCCGTTTTTCTATACGTAAAACAACTAGCTGAAAATAAGTCCGGACGTCCCGTTAGTGAGCGAAGGGCTATCAGCTGCTAAATTTGAAATCATAGTTTCAAGCATTAATATCATTTGCATTTTACTGGGCCACCGAATTCTTGTTTAGTTATTGCCAATTGATTTACCATATCTTGTTTAACGTGTGTCACATATTTTAGGAATAAATGATTTTTTCTCTCTCGCTAACAGCATAAGTTTACGCAGTGCAACTTTGAACTCGCATCACACCGTTACTATGCATCTCGAGAGAACTAGATAGTGCAAATCGTTCTGCCGTACTACAAGTCTAATTTGAATAATAAATGTTTCATTCTGCAGAATTCGGAACAAGTTCAACTATTTTATGCATTAGAAAATTAAGGTTGTCCGTTCAAAATTCACAACCGCACGTTTCGTTTTGAACATAGAGAGATATGCCTACGAAATTACGTGATAACTTTGGTTAATTTTAACATCTGATACTAGACTCCGAATTAAGAATCACAATTAGAAATTTCAATTCGACTTCCACGCTTAATTTTAAAGCTGTACTCTTACTATTTGAACTGAAAACCCGATTGTGCCATGCTTTGTATGTGACTGATTTCGGAATAAACTATTTTTATTTATTTTATTGCTTTCTTTTCTTTCTATCTTTCTTGAGACTGTTTGTTGCGATTCGTAATTCACATTCGCCTCTCGTTGAGCGTGCAGTGCTTGGCACCTTCAGCTAAATATTAATTAAAAATATCGTGTGATTCTTTGCACATACCTGATGCAATTGTAAATTGCAGTTGAAATTTAAGTTCTAAATGTCGAAAAAAGTTGAAATTCTTTAGAATTATGCAGAATTGAACATATCGGTAATTTGAATTTGAGTTGTGGTACGTTGAAACTTCAATGGATTTTAATCCTTAAGTGCATAAAAAACATGAGGTGGCATGGGAGTGAACTGAACAAAGTAATGTCGTTTGAAAAAGAGAGAAGATTATTTATTTCGATGGAAGTGACCCAGGCTTTTTATTTAACTAGTATTTTCAGTGAACAGGAATACTGTAGTGCAATACAACGCAAATGACTTTTGATATTGCAGACCTAGTCTTCTGATACGGGAGCTGATTGCTCGCTGCGATGGGATGATACAAGTCAAAGACGTAAAATATTTGTACGAACTTGTGGAATATTCCGTCGTGTAAGGTAAAATTGAACTTTACACATAAAAAATATTTGAAAGAGATATGAAAGAAAAAAGAAAGAGAAAGCAAGGGAACAATACGATTAACAAATGAGTACAGTAAAATGGAGGAATAAAGCTAAAGAGCATGGAAATCGAGAGCGACCTATGAAAGAGAGACCATAAACTGAGAACATAACGTTGAACATGCCACCAAGTGCCTGTATGAAACGAAACAGTGATGCTTTAAAGTACAATCATGGTACATGAAAACAGGAGTAGTTTTACGTCTCTTGACCTTTGCACAATATCTCAAAATATTGCAACAGCTTAGTACTGATACTATCAATACTTATATGGGTAAAAGAATTTAAAACATATAAGGTAGAAGACTTGAAAAGTTAATGATTGTGTATGTGAACGTAAAAATTCTTCACTTCGGTAATATTAAACTCATAGGAACCGATTATTCAAAAACATATGATTTAAAATAAAAGCATACGATTTTACGGTTCTACATATACTAGCCATAGCTCGACACTGACTAACATTGCTACTAGAGCTTCGCACTCATAGCGGGCGGCAGGTGTTTAAAGGAAAAGGCGCTCACAGGAATATGAAGCATCATTTTTTAAAGAGCGATTCAAAAGTTTGTGTAATGTTTTTAACAGACATTTATAACCATAACGCAAAAGCCGTTGAGGGAATAACAGTAAAACGGTTTTTGAAACAGCTAAATGTGGTGATGAGTGCACAAAAAATTTCAGTGAATCATTGTAACGTGATGAGCATGGGATGTGCGGCTGATACGTGTGAAGTGTGATGTATTGCAAGTGTGAAGTGATGTAAATTTTCTCATTGCGCAGCTGCAGACTTAATTCCGCTGGCTCTTAGGTGCCTCGCAGCGTCGAACGATAACGACATGTATTGTAACATACGTACAGAATGATTCATGCATAAACATACAAAATGTGCAACGTATATGATTTTTTAATGCTATTTGTAATGGACTACTACGTAGTGATTGGACGTATTAGCTCTCATAAAAGTTAATTAAGGCGTGCGTGAAAGTATATTGCCGAGAATTTTCTTTCCGGAGGATTTTATCAAAGATAATTTGGGGACTGAACGTGCGGCGCAACACTGTCACCGTCGTCAGAGCGGTGGACTGTGAGGCACTACGATTGAAATACAACGCGTATCATAAGAATCATGAATAAATTAAATTTTTTAATTTATCCCGAGAATGGCGTTTTAGAAGAAGGGTAATTTTTGAAAATAAGGGCAGGTGAGCTCAAGTGAAATATTTTTTTTACTGTTGGCAGAATTTGTTGGCATAATTCATTAATTACCCTACTTCTAAAGCGCCATTCCCAGGACAAATTTAAATATTTAATTTATTCATGGCACTTATGATGCGCGTTGTAACTATTTTCAATATACATATATGTACGTATAGATATATATATATGCGTTATTATTGAGACGTGAAGTGACCAAATATATTTTACTTTGAATTTTTACGTGGCTGGAATTTTATTATTTGTAGAAGGTGATTGCTTCACGGTAGGGAATCTGAGATATACAGTTTTTTTTTGTTTTATGTCAGATGAACGGTAGCTAACTAATACATTGTTTCTGCTTTGCTTCTTGTCTGTAGCGTTGGGTAGGAGAAATTTTACAATTTTCGCTCTGCTTAGATTGTCGAATAATGAAGAGAAATCATGCCGGACTATATGGATGAGAAAACCTTTGCTCAAGGGGGCCCAGCTCAATTTCTCTAGGAAACGAGTTGCGTTACCAAGTAAAGTTACCCTCATAAATAACCTAGTCTGCAAAGTTCATGCGTTTCTGAATTTCTTTTTGAAAAAAAGTATGTCTCCCACACCAAAGCACAGTAGGCAAAGGGCGACGAGAGCTGAGTCAGCGTAAGGAGATGGGATTGCGTCCTGAGCCTCAACCGAAGCTTGGCAACCCATAAAATTATGGCTCCGAAAGTAAAACCGAAACTTGGCAACCCGCTAAATTACGATTCCGAAAGTAAAACCGAAACTTGGCAACTCGCAAAATTATGGCTCCGAAAGTAAAACCGAAACTTTGCGACCCTCAAAATTATGGCTCTGGAAGTAAACCAAATGCACTTCGTGAAATTAGCTAAAAACATGTCGTCGAAAGCAGAAATCCAAACACACTCAACGTGATCACGAGTTTCTAAAATGTGGTCTCCTGTTGAAAAAACTGAAATTGAAGAAGAAAGGAGAATCGTGGAATTGATTTCATCGCAAAAGAAGATGAAAAAATTTATTCGAAGATGTCTCTCATAGAAACCTTTCTAACTCTTAGTAAGAAGATGCAAAAATGAATTCCCTTATTGTAGTCGTAAAATCGAGCATTGCTAAAGTGTTCAAAGGACTGATTTCGACGGTCCAACTGCTGCTTCATCCGTGGGCGTCTCAGTACAGGCGTCTTGGAGTGAGCCAGCTAGATCACGGTGTACGAAACGTGGTTATATTCTAAAGTTAACCTGATGGTTCACAGTGTACGAAACGCAGCTATATTCTAAAGTTGCTCTGATGGTTCACAGTGTGTGAAAGTTACATTATCTTTAGGCGAGTTAGTCGAATAGCTCTGATAAACATCCTTCTGTTTCTTAAGCAAGCGATAAAACTAGCTTCACCAGTGCCACAGTTAGAGTATTCCTCAGAATTTATTTTGTTGACGTAGTGCACAGCTGCTCGTCGAATGCAACTTTGATGATGGTAGACTTAATTTCTTTTGTCATCCACATAAATCGAAATAGTTCTACTTCTAATGAATAATCTAGCACCGTTTGATGCGCCGACGATATCTGCACGCAAGGAAAAAATTACGCAGCATTATCATTATTCTTCGTTGCCTTCAAAATCAGCGTCTCTCAATCACTGGTGAAAATTTTGTTCATTTTCGTGCTGCCGTAAATTCTGAAATCGCTAAGCCCCGAACGCAGCGAGGGAGCGTCCAGGGCTGTTGGTTGGTGAGCTCGCCGAGGCTCATTAGAGGACCAAAAGGTGACCGCGCCTTAATTCGCACGGGCTCGCAATTTGCCCCTATCCAAAGATTGCTTTACATGTCATGAATATTAAGCTCAGTTTTCTATTCGAATTCAACAGCGGCCTCATGAATATTGAATGAAAGCATCGCGAAGGGTAGAGTTGCAAGCGGTAGGTAGCGACTGCTGGTGTGGACTGTGAAACTTTTATGAGGACTTGGGGGACTTTGTGTGGACTGCTGCTGTGACACTTCATGGGGATTTGGGGGGACTGGTGTGGACTGGTGCTGTGACACTTGGTAAGGATTTGGGGGAACTTGTGTGGGCTGGTGCTGTAACACTTGTGGGGACTTGTTTGGACTGGTGTTGTGAGACTTTTGTGGGGACTTGGAGAGACTTTGTGTAGACTGCTACTGTGAGACCTAAGTGGGGACTTGGGTGAACTTTGTGTGGACTGCTGTTGTGAGACGTTTCTGGGTACTTGGGTGAACTTTGTTTGGACTTTGTGTAGAGTTTGTGTAGAGTTTGTGCGGATTGGTGGCGGCCTTGACGAGCTCAGCACCTCAGCATGACAGGATCAGCCCTCCACACGCCGAGGCGCGCCCGCTGCGGCCTCTGAGGCGCCGTCTCACTCTGTGCTCTCAGCGGGAGTCCGAGCCGATGTTGGAGCCGGAGACGCTCAATGAAACTCAGTTTTCTCAAAAGGGAACTCTTCATGAAGGAAACTCTTCACAAAAGGATCTCCTCACTATGGGAACTCTTCACGAAATGTCATAAAAGGAACTCTTCACAAAGGGAACTACTCACTAAGGGAGCTCCTCACTAAGGTAGCTACTCACTAAGGGAACTCTTCACTAAGGTAGCTACTCACTAAGAGAACTCTTTACTAAGAGAACTCTTCACTAAGGGAACTCCTCACTAAGAGAACTCCTCACTAAGGGAACTCCTCACTAAGAGAACTCCTCACTAAGAGAACTCCTCACTAAGAGAACTCTTCACTAAGAGAACTCCTCACTAAGAGAACTCTTCACTAAGAGAACTCTTCACAAAGGGAACTCCTCACAAAGGGAACTCCTCACAAGGAAATGACCCGTGAAATGAGCACCTGTTTTGAGGTGGCGAGGAGCGTGGCAGCAGCACAGGTCTGCACGGAGGACACGCAACGCAACGAGGGAGGAGTAGGAGGAGGGGGGGAACCCTTAGTCTGCTGGGGGCGGCGAGCAGCGCTGGGCACTTGGCAGGGAGCGCCATCTCAATTCCTGAGCGCGTTTTTAACAGCTTGGTCCCCCGTCCTTAGTTCATGCTTTATTCATGCCTTATCTACTCATCGTTTATTTTCTTTAACTTATTTACGGCTCATCAATCTTTTTATTATCTCTTTGTGACTTACTATCTAGTTGCTACTTTTTATTCATTTACGGCTCATTCATTATTGAAAAGTTATTATGTATTCATTAATTATTACGACTCATTATTTAGTAGCCCCTACATTTTTTCAGGGCACTACTTATTTACAACCTGGAAAACAATGTGCACTCCGATCCTTCGGTGCTTTATTAGTGTGAGTATAATTTTCACAACAATTGTTCTTTCTTCTGTCTTTCACCCTCGCTTAAAGCACAGCTATAAACATTGATATTCTCCTGCCTGCAATGTATGCGCCGCTGCCTGTCGCCAAAGCATCTCGATGCTTTTTTGGATTTCTGTGAACTTTGGAGGCGGCCTCCGTCTGAGACGGGCCGACGGCTGCACACTGTACGGTCTGGCAGTGAGCTGGCAGCCCTGGCCAGAAAAGCTGGCCTGCGGAATTGAACGTAAGAATAGCCTCAAGAACTAGCCATGAGAACTAGCCATGAGAACTAGCCATAAGAACTAGCCAAGAACTAGCCTCAAGAACGAGCCATGAGGACTAATTATAAGAACTAGCCTGAAGAACTAGCCATAAGACTTAGCCATCAGAGCTAGCCATAAAAAATTAACCATCAGGACTAGCCATGAGACCCAACCATAAGAACTAGCCGTAAGAACTAACGATATGAGCTAACCATACGAGCTAGCTATAAGAACTAGCCATAAAAGGTAGCCATAAGAGCTAGCCGTAAGACCATACTACATAAACTAGCCAGAAGAGCTACATAAGAGATAGCTATACGAACTAACTATAAGAGCTAGCCATAAGTGCTTGCTATAAGAACAAGCCATAGGAACTAGCCATAAAAGTTAGCCATAAGAGCTAACCATAAAAACTAGCTATATGAACTATCCATAAAAACTAGCTTTACGAACTAGCCGTAAGAGCTAGCCATAAGAACTAACCATATGAGCTAGTTATAACTAACCATACGAGCTGGCTAGAAGAACTATCCATAAAAGCTAGTCATAAGAACTACCCATAAGAGCTAGCCAAAAGAGTTGGCTGTAAGAAATAGCAAAAGAGCTAGCTGTAAAAACTAACCATGAGAACTAACCGTACAAATTTATTGTAAGAACTTTCCATTAGAACTAGTTAGAAGAACCAGCCAGGAGAACTCTCCATGAAAAATTTGTCATGAAAACTGGCCATGAGAACGAAAAGCTGCCCTTGTTCATGCGGATGCTGACGGACTGTTGTTTCGGCCAGTGCACGGCAGGCAGACGTTTGAAGCAGTATGTTTATCGGTGGGTGAACTTATCGGCCTGACAAACTTAACACATTTGCTGCCACTATGAACGGCAGTTTCGTTATTCCGTACCATCGTGCGTACGACGGTGAATGCAACACTTCTCGTCCGTCCATGCCATCGTAATTGTTTTTATCAATCTGGATTCAAACTGCAGTTTATCTTATCCCAGGGGTCGTACAAAGTGACAGTACTCGTAGTCCTTACGTGATCAACGAAGACGCACCCGTGCGTCAGAAGCAAATCTGATGATAACGAAGTAACCTGGCTACGCCGGGGTCGTGGGAGCAGCGAGATATCACTCGACGCACGTGTGACTTGGGGTAGCTAACACGTGCAGCCTGCTCAGATATGCCTGCTGTTCATAAATGGGCGATATCGACAAATACGGTAACGTCCAATATTAGCAAACAGTGTTTAAAAGTTCGGAACTTGAAGACATTATGATTCCATTTTTCTAATATTTCTACTGAATATAAGTATGTAAATGTTGAACATTGTCATAACTTTTCAGGCTCATTGAAACAATATAGAAAAGAAATAAATAAATCCTTAATTTTAAAGTGTACAAAATTCCCAAACAGAACCCAAGCAAGACATTAGGGCAGACTGTCGTCGCTAGGTCTCCTATAGGGAACTCAAGGACGACATTAGGGTAGAATATTATCGATAGGAAGCTAGCTAATATAAAAGATTTACAGAAAAAATGCTGGGATAAACGATCAAAGCCTCAGAGGCGCAACTATAGAATTTAGTGCAATCTTTCGGCCGAAGATGCATTGCCGTGATCTAAAATAAGAGTACAATGATCAAACGATACAAAATTACCTTTCTTGCGTATATTCACTCACTTATTTTCTTTTTCTATGAGGAATTATGTTAATTTTGTACACTCGAAAATAAGTAAGCTGCTAATTTATTTTATGTATTATAAAAGTCACAGCCAGGTTTATCATTTATTAACTTACCTTCAGTGAAAATTGTGAGAAAATTGGCTGATTGTTTCTTTGGATTTCTCGAACTTTCGAAATTTGTTCATTAATTTTTGACGTTACTGAGCCTCTAAATGGGGCGGAAGGAACAACCATGTTCTTCTAGACGCGGGATATCAGCATATTTCTCCTGAATTTGACGAATCAACGATCAACTTATAAATTGGGTGCAATCACCTAATCTCTATTAAATTGGGTGACATTTACTAACTACTCATTAATTAGGTAAAATCAGCCAATTTCTCCTAAATTGGGCGAACTCAGTAACATACTTTCACATTGACTAAATCAACCCTTTTCTCAAATAACAGAAAACTTCGCTAATGACAATCACGAGTGCGTGACAAACGAACAGCTTCATTCACAATTTACCTGTGAAAATAAAAGAATAATACAGCTTTTTCCACAACTTACCTGGGACAATAAGAGAATAGTGCAGTGTTTTTCACAACTTACTAGGGCCAAGAAAATAGTAATGCAGCGTTTTTCACAACTTACCTGGGACAATAAGACAATAATACAGCTTTTTTCACAACTTACCTAGGACAATAAGAGAATAATACAGCTTTTTCCCAACTTACCTGGGACAATAAGAGAATAAAACAGCTTTATTCATAACATTCCTGTGACAGTAAGAGAATAACACAGCTTTATTCACCACATACGTGGGGAAATAAGAGAACAAAACAATTCTATTCACAACATGTGTGGGAAATACGAAAACTAAAGAACGCTACTCACAACACGTGTGGGAAATGAGAGAACTAAAGAGCTTCTTTCACACCATGCGTTGGAAATAAGAGAACTAAAGGGTGCCATTCACAGCATGCGTGGGAAATAAGAGAACTAAAGGGTGCCATTACACTCACCAGCATAAGATTCACACACGCCAGCCGCATGACTTGGACCAGGAGCTGTTCAACTTATTTTGCTTTCTTTTGAATTTTGTCACATTTGCATTTCCGCTGGTCTGGGGTAAAGAAACTCGTTAGTGTCGGTGCGAGCGCGCAGACTGGCCGGAGAAGCAGCCGTTTTTCTTGGCAACTTGCGAGGAGCCGGACGTGTTTTGCAGGACTTCGAAGCGGCCGAATTGAGCCTGGCAAATGGCTGGGCTTTAGGGTAATTAGGCTCTTTATTGCTCGTAACGGGCTTCCAGAATATTCTCCCCACAAATTTACGATTGAAGAAGAATCACAAAACAATACAAGCGTCTGAAGAAGTCTAGGAGTTTTATAGCAATAAGCTTTCAAGGTTTTCAGTTTAAATTATCCTTCCATTACAGGGAATTTTGATCAAAGAGTAGTATTGTGCTTTCAACATTTTTTCGGGTGACAGAATACGAAGTGCTTGACCAAAAACCAATTTTGCAAGACAGAATTAAGTCTATGGTTATTTTTCATCTTAATTAGTAATTGTTGGCTATTTATTAGTTATTAATGGTTTTAATTCGATCTTATGGCTATGTATTACTATTGGGTATTTATTGAATGTTATTTGTTATTTATTGGTAATTACTGATTATTAATTGGTTAGAATGAATCATTAGTTGTAATAATTGTTTTTTTATTGGTTATTGTTGGCTATTTTTGAGCCTGTGATTCGTCAGGAATTTCAGCTCCCTCAAAATGTACAAAATTGATCATGAGATTTGCTTTTTCATTCGGTGTGATGAGAGCAGCCGAGGGTCGCGATGCAAGGGAGCGACTATTGGTCCAGTTCTGCAGCGCTGCAAATGGTCGAATAGGTATTCCATAGTTTCGACTTGTTATAATTACTGCCATTATTTTGGCAAGGCATATGCAAAATTATAAATGTAAATGTAGTAGTAATAAAACACGTGGGGGTATTCATGAGTAGGGTCATACGTACAGATGCAATGCAGTCGTAATTATAGTTATGCTTAGAGTCATACTTATTGACCCAATTAGGCCTAACTATTCTCCTAACTAGAAGATGGGCCCGCCAAAATAGCAGGACAATTGATGCTAATTTCTTAAGATGCCCTCTTATTTACGGTAACTCTGACATGAAATGATGCTATTTTCAGAAACGGGTGGCCTTCCGTGGCAGTTTCGCTAATTCGGAATTCGGACCCGGGAATTTTCTCCTATCTAAATTCTTAAAAGAGAGAGACGGACAGATGGACGGACGGACGGACGGACGGAAGGACCAGCCAAGCAATCAACACTGGGCTGTCATTATATCATAGGATTATAGTCATATCCATAAGCACAAACACTAGCATAGGGTCATTCATTGAGCTAAAATTTGCTACGGAAAATTTGCACATTTTAGGTACCGGTGCAATGATGCGCCCTCATCAGCTCACCGAATCTAAGTTCCAGCAGCCGAGGCCGCTCTAGAAGCGCAACTGCGGTACCAGCCGCGTTGTACGCGCGTGGGGTGAGAGCTGTGCAAATTGAAGACAATTGATCTTCCATCTACGGACACCATAATTAACTTCGTGATAAGGATTTTTTATTCAACTTCACGTTGTTTTTTTTAACTCGGTCAGCCCTTGGGCACTGGTCAGTGCTGCAGCACTTCTCAACGCTAGTTTCCTGTGAGTCCTACACAGCCCCCAGCTGCAGTGCATGCTGCACAGCCCCCAGCTGCGGTGCATGCTGCACAGCCCCCAGCTGCGGTGCATGCTGCACAGCCCCCAGCAGCCCCCTGTGCATGCTGCACAGCGCCCAGCTGCACAGCTCGGATGTACTGTTGATGCCCATGTTACTTGTGGCAGCTTGGTCTGGTGTTGTGTAACAGCTCTTAAACTTATGGCAATCAGTTCTAAAATTTATGGCCGTTCATAAACTCATGGCAGTCAGTTCTTAAATTTATGACAGTTCCTAAACTAATGACAGTCACTTCTTGAATTTATGATAGTTTATAAGCTAATGACAGTCATCCGTAGATTTATGGCCGTACATAAACTAATGGCAGTTGTATTCAGTGTTTCTCCGAGCGCTTGAGGGCAGCAGG
>VOMN01116957.1:0-27482 GCA_014899125.1 Orchestia grillus
CCCAGTGCAACACACCCAGCGCAACACACTCAGTGCAACACACCAGCGCAACACACCCAGCGCAACACACTCAGTGCAACACACCCAGCGCATCACTCACTCTTGATGTAGATGGCCAGCGGCGCCGTCGTGAGCTGCACCAGCAGAGGCTGCCCCGAGAACACCCCCCAGAAGATGCCGCCGATCACTTGTCCAATGATGACTTTCTTCACGTCTGTGAAAAGATAGAAGTTCATCAAAGACGGGAATATAAGTATATGCGAATCACTTCATTAACGTCTGTAAGCGGAAATGAGCCCTTCAGTGATGGGAACATACATAGTTGTCAGCGTAAACATGAATCAATTACTTTCAGTCTATGGGAGAAGCTCGTCATTACTGAGAATATCCATAAGCAGTCGATGTAACAGCAGCACGGTGCATACGTTCACGAACATCAAGTGCGTGGCCGTACTAAGTGCACTTCGCGCTATGTACTCTGCTGTGCTCAGCACTGTGCGCTGAACTGTGCTCAGTACTCTGCTGTGCTCAGCACTGTGCGCTGAACTGTGCTCAGTACTCTGTCTGTCTCAGTACTCTGAATGAGACATCGTCTCATTCCCCTCTGGCCCATCCAATGGAACTCTGAACTCTGAAAATTAATACACAGCGAAAATAATCCCCAATAAGAAAGACTGATTGGAAAATTGGAGACAGTTTTGACCCAACGGGTAACGGGTGCTCTAGTAGATGATAAATATAGTACTTGAGATAACAAAAACTTCTGATTCATGTCTATCGAGCTCCAAATTCGAGCATAGATCAGACTTCACCAACCAGCGGTGCTGGCACTACGCCAAGCGCTTGAGGAGCACAAAACCGCCTATAATATTGCATACGATGAGAGCGTCAGGGTTCGCGAAAGAGTCAAGCCAAAATAAGTCGAGTATGAGATGTTGCTCGTATGCACGAAAAACTCTCAATTGTTAAGTATGCCTGCTAATTCATACAATGCTCGAAAATTTTACTCGAATGAAACCATTTCAACGTAGAAGAGAGCATTTAGAAACACTAGTTCAGAGCAAATGAAGCAAGAATCTGGCGGACGCAAGAAAAATTTGATGGTTATTTGGCATTCCATAAACATTAAGTCGATATGAAATGATACCTTCCGTCTCGTCACCACAGTTTTTCTTTTCCAAGTAAGGAAATTGTGCACGAAGGGAATCACTGCAAGAAAACAACGAACATTCTTACCACGGAGTGTACCGTCCAGATCCACACATTCTCGCACGTGTGATAAAAAATACTATACTTCTATGAAGAATTATATTTTCACGTTGACGCAGCTTTTTTCTACAACGAACAAAGGAAACAGTATGTCGCTAGGTTGGTGTAAACACGAGCAAAGCGCAGTGAACGACTTCGACCAAAAATGAGCTTTTCTCTTTAATAAGAAACCTCATTAAAATGCAAGGTCTTGCGTCAATTTCAACGTAAGCCGGTCGTAAAGCCCACCTCGATTTTGATGAGAGGAAATCCCTGGTCTCGACAGAAAGGGAGAAAATGGAAAACCAACAGGAAGCTCGAGTTAATCCCCATAACATTTTCTCTTAAGACCAACAAAAACAGAAGCCTTTCCGTTGATAAGGTAAAGTCTCCACTAACAGGCTTCCTCTCACGGAAAACAGAAGTTCATTTGAGGAAGTCATTTCAGTATACAAAAATGGTCTCTAAAGTTCTCGACGGTACGGTAAAGCTTAACATTTTCTCCAACGCGATGACAAGAACACGGCAATTAAAAAAAAATACAAAAACAGGAAGGCAAACCAAGAGCACAGCCAGAGAATGTTGTGCCCTTATGTCTGACGCTCAACACAGATGTAAGAAATTCCTTCTTTCGCTAATCGGGATGAACAATACAGAGGGGTCGAAAACAATGTATTCATTGTTTGCAATGCAAACATTCCGAAACAAAAACCACAAGCTGCCTTATCCCACGTGGTGGTGTAGTATGACTATGAAATTAGGTGTAGGCAGGGGGCATTTGTTGGTAACTTTCGGGCATGCGTTTGTCTTTCGTTTCGTAATCATTGAATTACAATCAGCGAGTACATTTTTTTCAGACCCCTCTGTATTATTTACACAAGTGCTCCAAGCTCACGGTGAGGTTCACGGTAGACTCATAAATCAACACGTTTTTAATAAAGCTTGAAAACGAAACTGAAGTACAAGGTTCCTTTTTCGGTGACTGGCCTTTGAAAAATAGGGAGCTGATGAGTTAAAATGCACGTGAACAATCAATAGAAGTGGGAGATACCGCCGAATATCAGTCGTTCAGAACGAACCCGAAAGCAAAAAAAGGGATTAGTTTTTATAAAGGTGCCGCGTACTCAAGCGAGGACTATACGTTATCGTTGGTTCAAACAAGGCAACTAATACATCGCGTACTCAAACTTGATGAAGTTACTCAACTCAGCTGAGGGTGGGCAGTCGGACATATTTCTGAGCTAAATTATGGACTATACATGCAATACCAACGACAGTGAGCTACAGTGAAAACAAGTGCATCAAGCGGGAAATGACAGGCTCATACGGTCAAATTGTATTTAATTGACTGACCTGACACTTAACAAGCCGATTACAATTAGACCCTGTAATTACGATAAGATAAATTGCAATGATTTATATAAACTCAAATACAAAAGACAAAGATAATTCACCCCCTAATCTAAAGCAATGCAGGGTGAGCCACAATTTTTTTCAAATACTTCTAATCCATAACTAACGGCCGTAGAAACTTCTATATAGTCTCATTTTTACCGCCATTCAATGCAGTTTCATCAGGTTAACCCATTTTTCAGTTATAGAAATAGTTCACGAACAGATGAACGATAAGTGAGAGTCGTTTCTTTGCTCTAAATATTAATTACAATTTTTCAGTTTCGATCAGACTCCTGCGATTTTTTTTCTTTGGGGGCATCCCAAAATGTTTATAAAACGTTTCCATACGACCTTGAACAATTGCGTTATCGCATCATTCAAAATGTTAATGAACTTAGAACTCATCCAGAAACTATTAGAAACTATTAGGATTGAGAGTCCGATGTCTAAAGTTCCTCGAAAACAACGGTGATTATTAATTATATATGATACATTATGTTCTTGCGTTTAAGTAAAAATCAAAATTTTGATTTAAAAAGTCTATCTTCATTTTTTCTTTTTATACAACACATTTACCACCTATATTAATTCAAAACATAGATGTCTCTTTAGAATTGACCTCGTGCAATGGAAAAAAACTCGCATATCGTTCATCTGTTCGTAAAATATTCCTATATATTCAAAATAGTTCAACTTCACAAAAGTACACTGAATGACTGCGAAAATGAAACCATAAAGAAGTTTTTGCGGCTATCAGTTCCGGAGTTATAAGTATTTGAAAAAAGGAAGCTTATGTGTGGCCCACTCTGTATAATGATAGAGTGTATTGGAAAGCCGCTTGGGGGACAAGAGTACGCCCTATGGAGGCATCTTCTTGGTCTCAACTCAAAAAGCGCATCCATTTTCATGCGTGACATGAAATGTGTCTTGAAGAAACGCTCTCGCTTCTTTACTACCCATTACTTGTATATTTTTGTTTCTGAATAAAAAACTCATGTTATTGGGTTGTTAATCTAAAGGCGTGTTATTAATTTTAGCTCAGTAGACTTGTATACGAAACTTCAGTTGAAAAAGAGCGAGTGCAATCTCTTCGGAGCACTTTACATATATTATGGCTACAAGAGTACTACATACAATATAAAGTATGCGTACAAGGTGTACATGAAAGATTTTTTATTGTCTGCTTATTCTTTGGCACAGCGCTTCTGAATCTCTGCAAAATTCTTGAAATTTGAAGACTAGTAAGTTCAGTTTGTAGAAAGAGTTACTAATTTTAGAGCCCACTTTTCATCGGGAATAACATAGCTACGAATCAGTATTTCTCCTTAACTTTACACTATACAGGGAGCGTTAGGAAGCCAACTTCCATTAGATTACTCGGTTTCACTTGACACCAAACAAATTTATAGGTCACTAGACAAATATTCACTAGACACCCAACACATTTACTAGACACCTGACACATTCGCTAGACACCTAACACATTCACTAGACACCTGACACATTCACTAGACACCCGACACATTCATTAGACACCCAACACATTCACTAGACACCTAACACATTCACTAGACACCCAAGACATTCACTAGACACCCAACACATTCACTAGACACCTAACACATTCACTAGACACCCAACACATTCACTAGACACCCAACACATTTACAGGGCCCCAGACCCCTACCTAGTTGCCTCACTGTGACACGGGTGCCCAAAATCTGAGAGCAAGAGGCCAGAGGGCCATTGGCTGCGGCCGCCGCCTGTGGACCAATCACCATCACTCAGGGCCACGACAGCCCACTGCTACGCAGGTAACGTATCACTCTCATGAATATAAGAAGGTGTTTTAAGTTAATTCCTTCTCACCGAGTTGAAAGGATTCCGCGTAGTACGTCTCGAATTAAAATTTAAAACACTGGGAGGGTAAGGCAAAGAGGAGGGACGTGTAGTTGCGAAATTGAAAAAAAATATTTGATGAGGCTTGATTGAAAAATGGCTAATCATATTCCAATATTGGCTCGAGATGAGTGGGCTATGATGTCCCTCGAGGCTACGCACAAGATGACTTCATCATTCACCATTACGCCAACTGATGGTTATCATATTTTAAAGCTCCAATCATAAATTTGATTCCATTGTAGCAAGACAAAAGACCAAAGAATCTTTGGATAAATGATGTTCTGCAGAAATTTAGTAGGAATCGTGTTTTCGAGGTCGAAACAGTTATATTTACTTAATATGCAAGCTTCCTACGAACATAATTTGAGGAAATTGAGCAAAATCTCCTCACTGCCCTCGTTCTCAGATGATGCGCGGATTTCATCAATCGGCCGGCACCGCCTTCCGTGCACCGGATTTTCCATAGACCTCGCCTTTGGTAAAACTCATGTCTTGCTTCAAAAGTTCCTTACTTACGTGAAATTAAAGTTCTACTGCCTAAGTCTCAACATTGAAGATACGTATTGATATGTTTTATGTTGGATTTTAAGTGAAATACATCACGTCGTGACGAAAGTTCTGTCCATACCTCTAGCTAAAAGAAATGTGAATATGCAACTAAGAGTACATTGGTTTATTCATCAATACAAACGCCTTGCTTTTCATTGACTTCTAATCATTTTCCTCCGAGCATTTTTAAACTAGTTTATGAACTTATCGGTTTTAACTCGAATTAGGGAATTAGCTTCCCTCTAACCATATTTGTCGAAGTAAGTCCTAATCCTGAAACAAAATCACTGTACATTTTGAAGATGGTAATCAATGGGGGGTAACATCAGAAGAATATGATGGGAGAGCCATAATTTTCCAGCCAAACTCTTCTCTTAAATTTCAAGTTGCTTTCGCAGTTAGTCATGCGTCATTTGTCTTGCTGCAGTCCCTTGCTTTTCTAGTTTACCAACGATGGCCTCTTTTGCTGCAAAACTGTTTTAAAAAGTTTTATTTGCTGGCAGTGAACTTCAGCTATTACTTTCCGTCAGCCACCGCACACTTGAGTCGAACAGAACCTAACAGGCAACATGAACGAGCCAAATGGCCTGAGGGGCCGGGCAGTCAGGCACCAATGCCCCACAGGCACCTCACATGCAGTCCACGCGGTCGCCTGCCAACATACAACGCTGATGAGAGCATGCGACACAGACGTACTCCTAATGAATCATCCTTAGATGCAGACCGCTACGAACTTATTGGCTAGGCATTAACTTATGGCAAAGCGACGAGCTTTTCATCTATAATTATTGCACAGTAGGGTATCCCCTCACCTCAATTCAAACGACTGTCGAAAATACAGTGAGGTGAAATTTGTACTTGGACAGCTCAAAAATTTTACTTAATGCCATTTTAAAATATAAAGGAATGTGATCTCTGTAATTCCTCGCCACTCTGTTGGAAGTTCACGAGGGTGCAGTGCGGAGCAGCAGCCCGTACTATTATCAGGGCGTTTCCAGTCGCATTGCCAAGTACTGCGCACACGCCATTTGAGATTGTCGTCAGCATGACGGACCACGCGGTCTTGCAGCCTCGGAGGCACGACTGAGCCTCATCACTTCAGGAGAAATGGTCACGCACTTCGCATTATGTGCCTCGCTCGTCAGTGTGGGAACATTCGTAACGAGGGAACATTCGTAACGAGGGAACATTCGTAACGAGGGAACATTCGTAACGAGGGAACATTCGTTACGAGGGAACATTCGTTACGAGGGAACATTCGTTACGAGGGAACATTCGTTACGAGGGAACCTTCGTAAAGAGGGAACATTCGTTACGAGGGACCATTCGTAACGAGCAAACTTTCATAGAGATGGAACTATCATAACATTGGATGATGGCACTTTAATAGAACAGCTGATCACAGTTCCCCAGTACTGGGTACTCTGCTGCAGTCAGCCTTGGCTCATTCTTCTCACTTCACATTCAACACTAAAGCTACTTTTGCGAAAGATGAAAACCATCTTCTGCTGCCCGGTCGTTCCTCCCCACCATTTCAATAAGGGTATCGTGCTCGTGCTTCCATACGAGTATCTTTTTATACTTTCTGCAAAGCTTGTGTTTCCGTAAGGGTATCTCACTCTACTTCCTGCGAAACTTGTGTTTCCATAAAGGTATTTCGCTCTACTTCCTACGAAGCTTGCGTTTCCCATCGAACATTCGCTCAATAAAACATGCCTCTTTCTTTCCAGTGTACCTTCTTGGTCTACCATAATTATTTATTGCTGTAGTTATAATGAAATCAGACATACGAGATATACATTAGTTATTTCGGGAGCCCCACGCCTGCATATCCCTTATAAATAATTGATATATTAATGATTTTTGATAATCATATAAAACTTTTACAGAAGTTTCGTTGTAAACTGACAAACTGATGTTCGCTCGTGTACAAGAATATTTTATACTTCCTTTTTGTTAAGGATGAATCAAAAGAGATGTTTGTTCCGCAAAAAATAGAGATAGCTAAGACAATTTAGACTGCTAATTTCAATAATCAATGAATTCGTTGTCATTTACTCGCAATTTTCACCCTTAACCAAGAGAACCCGCAATTACAAGGATTAACTAATGTGAAATATGGAGTCCAATATGCCATAATATTCGATATAAAAAGCATACTGCCTTAACTCCAGTTGCGGTCAGACGAGACGAAAATTTGGAAAATTCAGGAGGCTTAGTAAACTCTCACCTATTTTGCCGGGGTGTTGGGATCATTTACCACACCGAAGGCAATGGCAGGCAGGAACCCTCACCTATTTTGCCATGGGTGTTGTGGTCGTTGAGCACACCGAAGGCGATGGCAGGCAGGATGGACGCGAAGTAGAGGAAGAGGGTTGTGCTCACCACCTTCTGGATGGTCTTGTCCCCCACAACACCGTCCCTGTAGTCCGCCCAGTAGTGGGGAAGGCGTCTCCGGAGGTCCTCTCGCAAGCCCAACGCAAACCGACATTTCTTCTTGCGCTTCTGTCGGAAATTGAAAGACAATGAACAATGTGGGTATAAATTTAAAAGGCCTCAGGGCATTGAGAACAAGGAAAAAGGACTGGTGTCGACTGGAAATTCAGTGAGTTAGCTTTGACGCACACTCCGTCGGGAGGTTCAACTCAGCGTCCCCAAACAATTTCGACCGTGAATGATTGTGTTGGCACGATGGACTTTAAGTTAAAAATGAGCCAAGCTTGAAATTTCCTTCCCAAATAGCTGCTGCCGTCATTTTCAATTTCCATAAATTGTGGGTTATCCTACATACCAATTTAAATGTTATTTAAAGAATGCAGGGAGTACCTCGAAGAGACGAAAAATTAGACAAGTAATCAGACCATTGAGCACACACACAATCGTGCAGAAGGTTCTCTGGTCGAAGAACTGGCTTCCTACACTTTAAAAAAAAACAAATTGAAAGAGAAATAAGGTTTATCTAAGTACATCATTAAACTTACTACAGTCTCTCACAATGCTATTGTGGCTGCGGGATAGTTAGCTATGGACAACGCAGTGGAACGCTAATTCCCTTAAGTACGCAGGCATGAACTCTCATGAACTCTCCAACTGAATTTTGGGTATTTTTTATTTGTTCTTCGACGCGATGAGTGCCTGAGACGTCATAAAAAACATTCCCTTGGAGATTGTTCCACGAGAGTAGTTGAACCTCTAATCCAAAACAACTGTAATAGCGCTATGCCTAAATACTCGCAGAAATATATTTAAAGCAGCTGTCAAAACTCCATCTCTAAAAGCGCTGTATAAATACAATATAAACACAATACCATACCAAGGAGATATGTCATGACGCCAAACACTCACGATTAATTCGAGTGCAGAACAACTTCTATTTGTACATAGTGATTCATAATTCGAATATTTCCGTGTCCAATGGGAAACAAAAACAGCAAAGTACCAAGATATAAAAAACGACGAAAGCTTAAAATTTCAAAAGGTGATGATTGAGGTTTATTAAGCAAAGTGGTAATCAAATATTGCCATACAATTTAGAAATATGTGCTTAACACTACACACAATTTGAAAAAACACACCACTACACCTAAGTGAATGAGTTAAGTGTTGAAGGTATATAGTGCAAAATAACGTCCAGAGATTATCTACGCTGACACCATAAGCAGAAGAGCGTAAGTCGCGGTGACATAAAGAAGCAAGATGAGACCCACGCATGGAGGAGGTCGCGCCTCGCTGCAGCTGAACTCATCAAAACAACAAATGACAACGAAATTCTTAGAGAACAAAACAGGAAAGTTCATTTTAGTTTCAAAGATTTAGATTTTAGAAAGAAAGAATGATAAACAGATTTTTTTTGAAACGGTATTTTACAGTTGATGAATGGATATTTTATATTTCTGGAAGTGTCTCTCATCCTCATCATCTTCAATTACTGGAGTAGACTTCTCAAAGGTGGTCCATTTCGTTTTGTACAGCGTTGATTTTTTATAATGTAATGAGATTACTTGAGAAATGATAAACGCTAATTCGGTTCTGCAACAAGATTGTTTGCATAACCTTTCTAATAACACACTAGTACAACATTAGCACAGTAAGTAGGAAAATGTTGATGGAAAACACGACTACCCGAGCTAAAAAATCAGCAGAGTAGTTTTCTTGTACTTCTGTGGTAGAATATTCTCAGGAAAGAAACAAGTAAGAGTAATATATTTCATATAATCCTAAATGACAGTTAATGTTACTCAAAGTTGGTATTCGTTGTTACTTAGCCTATAATAATTATTAAAATCTTAATAAAAAACGCAGGTTGGTAGACAACTATAAGAAACAAAAGTATTTCATTTAACCACTTAAGATTAAGTAAACCATCAAGTAGTACGCAAATGAAACAATAGAAAGCAACATGAACAGTACAAATGAGAGCTAAACTTGAGTGGTACCAGACCTCCAAACAACAACTGACAGTAACCCTGATGAGACACGCAAGAGAACATGGAAAGTTTCTTGGTGAACCTTGTACAATGTGTGTATATACGGAACTGTTCAGTTGAACGCCCTCTCATTATTGCAAGGTTATTTGGTTATCCGCGAGATACTGTTTAAATAACAGATTTAAGTGCTAAAGTCATAATTGTAGCACTGCAGTTATCAGCAAATATTCAAAGATATTTTGAAGTTTGGTAAATATTCTGCCATTGTAACGGAAATATATCCGTTATAAAGGCTAGAATGGTGAAGTAAGATGTCTGAGTTGATATAAAGAATAGTTTATACTCCTAGCTACTAATCATCTTCAAAAACACAATTAAACCGTTTTCAGAAAATGAAGTCAATGTTTTAACCGTACGATAAAAAAATTCAATAATTGTTGAAATTAAGTTTATGCCATCTCAAACACAGGAAACAAGAACACACAACTGATAATACGAGTATATATAAACTCAACTACTAGTTGAGTGATGGGTTAGAGTTAAAGGGGTAGCATTTGTAGTACAGTTTATCATGCCAATATATTGTGATGCACAACAGGCACAACCGAATAACCTGATTAAAAATAGGGCGCTGTAGACAAGAGATCTGAATTGAATTCAGGAAGAACATGTACATATCGGTACAACATATTTTTACGCCATAAAATATCTCTTATAGATTCTGAAGAAGTTTTTATTTCCTTTTTTAGCTCATGGTCCAGTTCATAGAAAAGCAAATGAAAAGTACAAATGGCTTAATACAAAAGTAAATGAAATCGCAAATTTCTTATCAAAAAACATTCCCACTTCCCACTGCTGGACGACGTTCGACTTATTTTCCTTTGAAAGTTCCATCACGAATACGTTTAACTCAAATTTTTTATTTCTTATTCCTATTCTATACATTGTGATATTACTGAGTCAAGTATAATTAACATTTTCTCTTTTCTCAATAAAATAAATACTCTCACGCTCATAATAACTTGTTCGAAATGTTCTTCATTCAAAGATAAATTTTGTTGCAGAAACAATGAATGTTCTAGAAATAGTTTGATGCATTATTTTTTACTGAAGTTATCATAGCAATCGAATTATTAGCTCAAAGTTCTAACAGCAGTTACAGTAATACGGTCTTTGAAAATGAATCGATATTGAGAGATGTACCTGACCATTTATTGACCATTACATTTTTACAAGTTGAATGTTCGCACGTATACCGAGTGTCTTATGAAAATCTTCGGCAACATCTCGCATTGACTTCCCAGGATTTTCGTTGATTATGCCATGCCCACTTTTGACAAACTCAGGTGTTCTGAGCTTAACTTTCCTGAATCCAGTTTTTGAATTTCTTTGTTTAATAGAATCCACAGTAACCATTGCAACTATCGCTGAGATAAACCACGCGTATTATAGACAAATTAACGTAGTAGACGAAAATAATATCTTGAAAATACGACGCGTAATCCTCTCTGCGATTCAGAGCTGATCTAAATTATAAATATACAAAACGCATCATCCTCACAAACTTCACATGCGTGACAAAAACAAAATTTCAATAGGCACTCCCGGAATTGTTTGATGCTCGAGTACTCCCTTTGAGCACAACCTGTAATAAAAGGCTTCGTTTCATCATGAAAGCATCCCCCCTCGGCGAGTGTTCACGTATCGTCGTTCAAAGAGATATCGCTGCCTGTTCAAAGTTTCGTTCTATAGCAACATATGGATACAAATCCTGTCTCACTTCAGCGCAGAAAATATTTAAGAAAAAATTTCATCATACTCGTTATTACTGTACGAGACCAAAATTCATCATCGTTGGAAGTGAATCTCATCACTTTCCACTTTGGAGATTATTTTAAGATGTAGGGAAACACAATAGTTCCAAAAATTAACGAGAGAACGAAAGTAATTCGCACAGGTAAGAGTATTAACGTTGAATTCCACAGGCTGTCAGACTAAGTTAATTTTTGAGTTGAATTCTATTCAGCTATCGCATCATAGCTGAACAAAATGAAGCAACCTCATGAGAGACGTCGAGCCCTCCGTAGCTAGAGTATCTTAGTAACATCTTACTGGTGCGAGAACATCGAATTTCGAACTGATCATTCAATGCAATGGGAATAAAATGGCGATGCTGAATCAGAAACAATGACGTTGGACTGTTATTGTTTCTGATTTACGGTTACAGATTCTGATTTACAGGCTATTATACAGTTATTTTTATCAACAGAGGAATCAATGTTACTTTCAAACGGAGAAAATATTAATATCAAATGTAAGAGAAACACGGTAAAAAAATTTACCAACCGTTCATTACGCTCAAGCATTCTTAATGAAATTAGTCCTGCTTCTGAATTGCTCTGTGCTCGTAAATTCAATATTTCAGGAAGCTAAATTGCGCGAAAAAGAGTTGGTAGGTGCGGATGCTGCGCTGTTCACTGGGCTTATTAGCTGTGTTATTTCGCCCAAAAAATAAGAAATCCTAATTTTTAAAAGTTGAATTCCTTTTTGTGCTGGTTAGAAGATTTATTCGCATTCGTTTGTGAGTAAGAGTTCATAGTTGAAATTGGAATTTCCACTTCATTTAGTGAAATATTTATCCATAAATTATAAATCTTGAATTAGACAGTAGTAGGAGTAATACGGATAGTAGCGCTTCAGTAACTTTCACTATTTTGCACCGAAAGAAAAGGGATCATTTAGCATGGATTTTGGAGAGCGGAAAATCTACGTACAATGTGTGTTCACACACAGGATCCCCTGGGCAAAGAAACAGTAAGTTAAGAAGGAAGAGGAAGAAAATTATCAGCGAAGAATGCATGAAAATAGAAAGAAGCAAAGTGGACACGAACGATGAAAATCCCGTAGACCTATCAAAAGGAGAGGTAATCTAACAGTGTCCCCTTGAAGACACCAGTTCCCACAGCATAAGAACCTAACTAATCTAACTCAATTGCCCCTGGCCTATCCTATGTCCTGTGACGGGTCGAAATAGAAGAATTCGTTAACACATAGTCAAAACAAAAGGTCATTTCTCGGAAAAATACGGTTTCATTTGCTTGGTAATTTTCCCCATCAAAATAGATAATAATAAGCAAATAATTTTCTGACATCAAATGAAAAAATCAGACAAATATGTGCATGACCTCTTGTCAATGGGATTCAGAAGTTTTTTCCCTCACTTTCCGACCAGGATCCAAATGTCACCAAACTGAACATCATACACGCCTACTCGGGGTGTAATTTTAGCAACTGAGCCCAAGTCAAGGGCTCACACTCTCGGGCCCAATGGTTGAAAGGAAGGGCGGCTGCTTACTCATTGGATACAAAAAAGGCCTGCAATTAGCCGTCGATGGTCAATTCTAGGGCTTACGGATTCATTTTTTGAATATATTTGAATATATTTGAACATATTACTATGGAAAGAGCACATATCAAGCTCACTTTACACCCTGGGCCCACAGTACATGAACACGCAAAGTCATGAAAATTTGACTGTAGGGTCCTTTCAGTGTTGGAAAATTGTGCGACCAGCCCCGACCAGCCATCACAACAGCCGTCGTCTGCTGTAACAGGTCCACGAAAAGAAGGCACACGAAGGCAAGGAGTCGGGGAGAACATACGCGTACTTTTAGCAGTCTTGCTCGACCAGCTACATGAGACTGGATATGAAATAAAGAACAGAGTAGCATGGGCCGATAAATTGCCCCTCTCTTCGTGGACAATAAATTTTACTGAGAAGTGCGATTAAGGAATTTAAGAAGCAGAAGAAAATTGCTTGCGTTAAACTCCAATGACATTTGGTGAAAACGTCGATAGCCGAGTATGAATTGCGGGTGCTGTGTCACAATGCAAACGTTCAAAAACCATTGATATTATCACTTCAAAGCAGAAGTTTTCAAATGTTGGCAAAGAGATATTGTTTTCCTTAGATGTAAAAAAACGAGCAGGACACTAATGCGTGAGCTCGTTCTGCAATGAGATTTGCTCGTACAAATATTCCATAATTGTTGTAAGCTACAAATATTCCATAATTGTTGTAAGCTACAAATATGCTCGTCATCATACGTGTACATACTTCCCAAAGCTGGCTGTCGTTTGAACAGCATCATTCATGCCATAGAATTCATCCTGTCATCAAGTTCTGCGATAAGATTGCATAGCGAAGGTCCGAAGACTAAAACGCGTTAGTGGCCCGCGTGATCCTTCGAACGAAAAGCCAGAGCGGGGAGCGTTCGTTTTGTCAGCCTTTTAGAACTCGCGACATCCATCTCGGGGCCGTACAATTTAGACGACTTTCCAGCCGAGTCTCAAAACAAACTTTATTTTGCCGAGTTCGGAGCCTCGAGAGCAAATCTCCTGCTTGTTTTGGGGCAATAACGCACGGCCAGAATGCGCTTTCCAGCATGATACTTCTGGCAGTCGGTTAGGCCAAGCACAGGGATGCTCACTACCCTTCACGAGCTGCAAAATGCCTCAAGGCTCGTCCAGTGTACCGAATAGATTGCTTTCTTGATAAAGAAAAATAGAAGGCATGTGCCAGTGATGAAGTGGTCATAGAAACATGCAATATCCATCACGTTCTGACTTCGTCTGGTAGACAATGTTCTCATGCACCCTGAAGAGCATGGAGTCAATGTTGGCACTGCGTAAGAATTTGTTATTCTAAGGTACTGCTAAAATATGATTGGCTTGAACGAATATTTAAGAGAAAACCTGAAAAAATACAACCCAAGTCCGTACAAAAAAGGCATGAGAACTTTTGATTCCGTGAATAAAATATTTCATGATTTTCCCCAGAACAGTAACAAGTGAGATCAACCAATTCCTGCACGAAAAGGCCCATCCGGAAGAGTTGAAGCTTCAGCAGCTGTACGTCCAGACACAAATACACGCGTGATTACGAGACGTTTTCCAACGTCTGATCTTCTAATTAATTCGTATTCTTTCGGCTCGACTTACGAAGCTAGAGCACCCCAAAAATAACAAAATTCCTCGTCAAAAAACGATGCCCATCACACTGGATAAGATACTATTTTCTTGGTCTACTTGACTTTAGAAGGCTTTCATTTCAAACATTTTTAAACTTCGATTTATTCAGCTATTTACAAGAGCTAATTTCAATCCCTAGTTGACGAACCACACAAAAAGGACAAGCCGCGACCTCAATAGATAGAAGTGCAGCAGTCATTTCTATTAGGAATGGCTGAAAATAATATTAATTTCAATAAAATGACTGATCTCATGTTTGCTACACGAGAATATACGTCGCTTGAAACAACCCTTATAAGTTTTAGGAGCAACACTCAACGTGGCACGTAACATCTCTAGTACAACACACCGAAGTAATTTTCTACGGTTCGAGTCAGGGAGAAGCTGGACTACTGAAGTTATGCACCACTTGGCGGCAGTTCAAAGCGTAAATAATTCCAGCGATGTCGTCAAAAATACATAAATCGTGAAGGCGAAGTGAAAGAAGTAACGTGGAATTTCCATTTAAGCGTAGCCCATTCACAAACTCAAGATATGCCTGATTTTCGATGTGGGATAAAAGCATTCGAAGAATGACATTTCAACCTTGGCACCATTGTCAACACCCACTCGATATTTTTTTATGTACCAGCATTCGACGCATCTAGCGCAAACCAAACTTCCCTAAAAACCTTTATAGAAACAAACCACAAGTGTTACGCAGTGTTAACTTAGAAAACGATGCGCGGAAGTGCAGCATAAAGTTGCAGAGGCCGTACAATATGGCGGCACTGACATTCATTAACGCAGCCACGCCGAGCGGTGACTTCTGAGGGCTCGAGGAATGCTCGGAGAGCTGCCTCAGAATGGCGTCGTAATCAGCAAGCCTCACTCAGCTCCCGAGGACAATAATATCAAGGCGGGCAGGAATGCACCATCAAGTAGGGCCCTCATGTAGCTTTAAATAACATTTCTGAATATACGCTTTGACTAAACAAAAAATATCAGAGGTGTTCGATATTTTCTAGGAAATTCATCACGCCGACGAGAAACATATTTGAGGTCTTTGAAAATGTTTTAGCTCACTGAGGTGTGAATTTATAGACAATCCTCCTTTACATACCGAGCTGAAAAACGACGTTTAACTCTGAGTAGAGTGTACTGCAGATTATGAGAACGTTAACCAGTCAGCAAAAGACTCGGACACCTTCAGAGTTGAGCATTGTTCTAAGACCATTTAGTAATCCCGACTGAAAGGAGGTTGTATAACCTCGCTTACTATGACTAACCTGGCATTTGCTTATAGGTTTCGATACTAATCTGCAAGGTAGCAATCAATGATTTGAACAATGGAAGTATTTAAGAAATGCCACTCACGCCGAAACGACACCACCACCGCCGACCAGTCTACATACATAGTTCTAAAAAATAAACGATTCTGCAATTCATTTGCTCGCACACGTGCCATAAAATATTACCTAGAAGAACCTAACCGCCAAAGACATCCCACTGAATAAAGTGTGAACGTTTCACAAAAGAAGCGTGCACTTGGGCGAACTCCTGAATGGAAGCAGAGGAACTTTCCAGCTAGCTAGCAAAGCAATTCTGACAGTGTTCAAACGGCATGGAAAATTGAAGTGGCGATGCTGTGATGAAGGAAAAAGTAATTTCAGGAAGGGGCCGACCGAAAAGAGTGAAATCACACCCTCGCCAAGCGGCCCCGGCGGAGAAACGGCCCCGGGATCGATAAGAGAGCGTGGGAGAGTATGGCACGGTCGCGTGGGAGAGCCGGCGAGAGCGTGGGAGAGTAAGACGGCAAGAGCATGGGAAACTGGCGTGGGAAAAATAGTCAGGCGCTGAAAACTGTCTCACGAAGCAGAAAAGGCTCGTTGTCATCAGGCAGTACGGAATGAACTGTTGTATGGTTTTATCGTGGGTGTCCGGTATCGTAGGTGTTCGGTTGCAAATACTAAGGGAAAGAAAGGGAAGAGAAGAAAGAAGCACAGCTTTTTAGTGAAAAATTATACGTTTTGTAGAAAACGAATGATAATTTAAATGAAAATTTGCTTGGAAGAATATGGTACGCACAGATAAATCCATTAAATGTTATGGCGGTTACCAGAAACCCCACTCAGGTCACCCATTGCCGTTCGTGCAACGTTATTTGAACGGCGATAATGGGGGCATGAAAACTTCTTATTCAAGTGAGGTGAGTTGGTGCCAGTTATTTGTGAACTTTTTTGGGGTGACTACGGAAAAGTTCCACGTCAAACCAAATGTACACTTCAAAATAATTGTATCAGTCAAAGGCGCCCTGATGGTAGACTTAACTTGACTTCTACGGAAACTAAACATGCCCAAGGGAAGAGAAGCAAGACGATAACAATGTTTTTCTATTGTTTTATTTAAAGGATTGTACGTAAATACATTTGCAGTGCCTTAATTAATAGTCCTTTTACTGGAGTCCCCCTACTTATGACTCATTTGACAGATGCACATAGCGCGCGTTGTTAAGAAAGGCTTGAGTTGTACATCATGTGTCCAAAACGTTAAAAAGAGGCTAACGTATCGTGGAAGCGCACCGCTTTCACACCTTTCACAAAAGTGAATTCAAGAAGTTCCGTTGTGGTGGACTTGATTTACGCCAATTCCTTCCTTAAGGTCCCGAATGACACCGGCACAAGTAGAGCAGCTACCTTCGAGGCCGTCACAGGGTATCCTTCAAGGTAAAGGAGAAAAAAATCTTACAATTGCAGGATAATCAAAAATTCTGTAGCTTGGATGAGTCTTATGGTCAGACTCCGAAAATAATTTTGATTCGTAGGACATGCCTATGTTGATTCAGTCGTACTCCCAAATGAAACGAAAACCAGCTGTGCAACTCGACACCAACTTCCATCGCGAGTAAAATAGGAGAACGGACCCTATGCCATTATGAGGCTCCAGAAGGTGCTTTCCAAGGAATTGAAATGGAGTTAGACGCCGTATTCAAGACGTTTCAAGCTTTTGCAGCATGGAGAGGCTTTCGAGAGAAGTTCAACAGAACAGAATGTTCGGTACAACCAACGACGAAACTTTAAAATTCTAAGTTCAAATCTGAAGAACGATACGGTGAAAAATTGAGTTTACGTACGAAAGCATTGGGCACCTACTGAAAATTTCAGAACGATGCTTAAACAATACCAGATTTACTCGTCTTCTTTAATACTTTAAAGTAAAAGAATCAATGGGAAATATGCATCATTCATACCGCACTACGTAAACGAGATTATATGCGATGATTCGAGTGGAACGCAGAACGTGCACGTTACACGGCAGTTTGAGCATCGTTAGGACGTGAAGTGGCGAAAAATTAAAAGCAACGAGGCGAAGATTGACGGACGAGGAGCTGTCTATTTTAAGCTTCCTGAGGCAATCTAAGAAAACTCAATTTAATGAACTCAAAGTAAGTCGTGACGAGCTTTCACCAGACGGGATAGACGATTAGCTACGTAGTATTAACTTTAATTAACGTTCCCAAAGGCGTACTATTTTACTCTGTAGGTGCATTATAGCGCGGCAGAAAATTCATTTATTCAAATAATACATTTTGCCAATGAGAAACAACTCATCAGGCAATTTAGACGTTGAGGGTTGATCAAATTAAACAATGTAGAGTCGAGATTTTGGAGAATTAATCCAATAGCAAAAACCGTAACGATCGATTTGTAATTTGTAATACTTGACCTGCGTGCCCATGGTCATAAGAAACTGCGCAGTTTATGAGCCTCACGAATGAAATTGGTTAAGCTGGTCACTGCAGTGGACATGCCGTGAGTTACGCTTACTAAAGAAAGAACACAATATTGATCATAGTGCGAGAGCTACTAAATTCCAAGAAAAGTGTAAATGCTATGAGAATAAATGAGGGTGTTCTATAGCTGGACTAGTGAAGATAACTATGAAGGCTACCAATTGCAATGAATTTTCACGAGAAATAAATCGGGGGAACTCTGAGGTTCTACTTGGATATTTTTATCGAAAGATTGAAAATAATTAATAGCTTAAATTCCTTCATTAGGTCGAAATAAATAAAGACTTAAAAGTTCCGTGAATACAAAAAACTTGTGACAGTTATAAAACTAAGAAAACCTGAGTGCGCCCTAACCTAAGTTCAATTTTTCACTTAAAATTGTACTAAAGAAGTCACTAAGGAATGACAAACTTCGCGACAGAGAAACAGTGACATTAAACAGAAGGTGAGCGAAACTAAGCTCAGGGTAGCGACATTTTTTTTAGCGACTGGGATCATCCTACTTCCAATTCGCTGAAAAGTGCAATTAAATTTTGCAGTTCCGTTTGATTCTATTTCATGATACCCACACCAGCAGCACTCAGCGTCGCTGACGACGTACTGAAGCAGCGAAAGTAAGCAAACGCTAAGGTCGCAAGTTACAGTTGCGTTCAACTCAACGTAACGTAAAACTTTGTTAAGACGAGCAGCGTGCACGTCAATTGGATGTATGAAGGCAGTAGGGCAAAATTAGGGCGCTCGTGTGTTGACGCTGGCTTTAATTTAGCGATGACGAGAAAAGATCAAAGCAAATGACGGTGTGATGAAATGGGACAGCTATTGTAAACTGAACCTATTTTGAGTTCCGGCCGAGCTATGCCCCAGGAGGAGGTGGAAACAGTTTCTACCGTTCTGCTCGTATCTTAATTCTTAAGGAAAATAAGCAAGTGTAGGGTGATATAATATCATCACTATGCTAAAAAATACTTTTGACGAGTGAAACTATGTGGTGTAGTCGACATACATGGAAAACGCTGCCAAAAATTGATATTTATTCCTAACCTTAAAGCACCGACTTGATAATTACTGGGAAAATATTTTCTTATGTTGTTTGAACTGACAAGTATTAGTAAAATGATAGCATTTTCCCCTCAAATTTTCAGACATTTAGAGATCGAAGAGTGCACGTTTTGATGCCCCTAGCGTATATCATTGAAAAAATCGACATTTCGCTCTTTAATTTGAAGTTGTCAAAGATTATTAAGTAGACGGAATGCGAAGCTAGAAATATCATCGAAATTTTACTAAAGCGAGGTGACGATGTGCATCATATAATGAATAACTTTTTCAAAGAATGACGGATGATTGCAGTGGAGATGAGTTTCTAACATAGCATACCACTCAATACCACTCAATACCACTCATAATACCACTCATACCACTCGATAATAATAGCCCAGCGTTACTTGTTTGCTTGCTGGGTCGGTCCGTTCGTCCGTTTCTTTGTTATGCTCTTAAGGATTTAATAAGAGAAAATTCCCGGGTCCGTGTTCCTGAACTATCATAGCGAGAATGTCAGAAAAGGCAGTTCGTATCATTGAAACTGCAAATAATATTTATGTCAAATTTACCGTAATTAAGAGGGCATTTCAAGAATTTAACATAATTAGTACTGCCATTTTTAGTGGGGGCCGTCTACTAGTACCTCATAACGAGAATTAAAGTTGGAAAGTTGGCAGTTGCCGGTGTTGAATACTTCCACGCTGGATGAAAATAATTGAATAAAGTAAGGTATCATTAGGAAAGAATACAATTAAACAGCGAAATACTTGGCTTGCAAGCCGCGTTCCTGCTTAGAATACGAACTGGGAATACTCTTCAGAGCTCCTGGTAGTTTTGCCCACACCGAGAGGGTGCATGCGTGAGGTGCTCGGGGTCTCCGCCTTCAAGAAAAAAATGCAGTAATTTCGCAGAAATATATTCGTAATTTTCCCACAGTCTTAGATGTCTCATTTTTTTGCCTCAACCTGGAATTTTTGCGAATTATGTTGGGTGGGCAGAAGGAGGGTATGAGATTTTTTTTTAACATTTCGGCCCTCTCAAAAACTTTATTTTTTAAGTTTGTCTACTATAATGCGGTCATCACTAACAAAACTTGAATGTTTCTTACTGGTATGTGTTTCTAAGGAATTTGCCTTGATAATCAGATAATTTAATATCTGTTTAGGAATATTTTAAATTTCAAGAACAAATCGAATACCACAGATGCATCATATCGAGAACGTACGAAATCCCAGCACTAAACTTTCCTCGAAGTTTTAAAAACTGTAAGAAAATAAGATAATTCTCACAAAAACCCTATCGTAGTACGCATAAGGACACAACTTCATGCGTAGATATTTCCATGAATCCAAGAGTCGTGACAGCGATGTGCAGAAAACGTTTCAACCAAGCAGATACACCACACTTACAGGTAGCATTCCGCCGAGTCTGAGAGTCACGACTAGAACTGGAACGAATATCAATAACACGAGACAATGAGTTTAATTTGGCAAATCTACATCGAAATTGAGTTTCTGGGAGCAAAATTACGCGAGGAAGTGAAACAACTGACATGAGGGTGGAGCATGGAAGGGGACGAGCTCGTTTTGTCCTTGCAGACACAGCGGACACAGTGGCTGCCAGGGCGTCCGTGAAACGTGTCAGGAAATTTGGACCGAAAATCAACGTACGTTAGGTCCCGCTACCCTCAACTCAAACGCAACCAGACTTTACCACGTTAGAAGAATACATTACGCATTTAGTTGGTGACCATCGAGCTCTTTTTTTGTTGACGTGTGTAGTCTCATTTATTGATTGCAAATTTGTCAATCAACTCGTGGAAAAGAAGTTGGAAGCAATGAAGTAGAGTGCGACACCATCGCGTGTGTCGGCGAAGTAGGCAGTATTGATGGCCAACACCAAATCAAACGATCGGAAGGAATGCTCTGAAGGCAGTTTCAAGGTTGAGTTGTAATGCGCTAAACGTCAACTTCTTTTGAGTAGTAGGAGTAAATTTTGAACTCAAGTTGTTACTTTCCATTTTGAAAATAAGTAATGAAAACATGACGAAAATCAGTACATTGAACAAAGTTTACATTTCTCTTATTAACCCGGACGACATGAGAAAAAACCTTATCCTTTATTTTCAAAATAGGGCAATTCAGAACAAAACCACAATTCCAAAAATTAATCGACACGAATACCTACGGTGCGAAGAAATAAGCGACTCCAAATTAGAAGTTTCTCATCACCGTGACCATTGCGCCATGATGCGTATAGAATTTGAACGTTTCTAAGGACTTTATGTTTTCAAGTAGCTATGAAAACCAATAGAACCCGGAGCTAACCTTCATGCATAACTAATGTGAAAAGAGCATTTAAATAGTGATGTCGCTCAATATTCCCACTCTTAATCGTCGTCTCATTGAGATTCCCTTGCACAATGCGGGCTATTCCATGTCGTAAAAATTCAAGTGATCAACAGAACATCAAGTTGTGGCAAATAAATCCGCTCATTTACGCTCAAACTAAACAGAGCTTTTTTTTTAAATACACGCTGGTCATTATGGTTTCTAGAAAATGTTTCAAACATCCGAAACATTTCATAATAATTTGCTTAAATTTATTTAACCCCTGTTGCTGCACTAAAAATATAGAGAAACATTTTATTACTAACTTATTCGATACTTACCTCTGGCAATAATAAGTATACAATACAAGTGCATTGGTACAAGGCTTCCATTGGAAGTTTAATTCAAAAAATGACCCTTTCTTTTTCCTACCTATCCAACTAAACAAGAGAAAATTTCTCCACCTTGTTCAGTGGGGGCATACAAATAAATTATTCCTGCTTATAATGGTGGTGGCTTCATATAGATTGGGTTACCACTCTTGACATACAAAATTGTAAGAGCTATAGAACACGAGTATGTATTCATTTTCACGAAATTTATGTTCTAAACTTAAATTAAGACTTGCAGCATCCAAGTACAAGACAGCAACAAAAACTCACAAACCGGTAACACAAACAACAGTGCGTTGTGCACAAACAAAGGAACTTGCGAAAGTCATCAAAGCAAAACAATCTACGATCGAACAAACAACACCGATGCCAACAACAAATCGAGATCGACAAGAACAACGATTATCAAGGATTATCTAAGACGTGTAGAAATAACACAAACACCATTCTCGCGTAAAAATATGCCCATTCAGAAAACATGAATGAATATGATTAACTGTGCACGTAACTCATTATAAAGATAAGTGGTCAACAAACACGGGGCAAAATCTATCCTATTCAATTCACTAAATTATTGCTATGTGGGCTGCCACAGGGTTTGATCTCTAATACCATCAAGCATTACCTTTGAAGGGAAACAAGATGCATTTTGTTTAGCTATTAGCCTACAACTAATTTTTACTAACTTCGCTAATTAATAGCTGCTCATACTGCAATGTGAGTGAATGGTTTTGGAAGTTATCATGTGGTGTAGGATTTGCAGTCGGAATTTGAGAAGAGTCATTTCCCTCTTTTTACCTCTGCCGTATTGCTTAACGTAAACTTTTTTTAATTGTATACCACAAGACCACAGAAATGATATGGGGTAATGTTGAGGAAAACTTAATTTATCTACCTGCTTTGTGAAAGGAAAGATAATCGCAGAATCTACCTTGTTAGTGCTAAAATTCATGAGCAGAATATACTCGAAAACTTTGAAATAAATGTGATGATTTTTCTAATCGGTTGTTTTTATAAAACCCGAATTTGACTACGTGGAAAGTACGCGAATTCATCAAAAAAAGTTAGGTATAAGATCGAAGATCCTGATGTGGCCCATCAGTTCAGAAAATCAGACCAATTTGAGATGTGGTAATGGCATCACCGAGGCAACTGGAATCTTGCAACAAGAATCACCTTCACGACGTGAATAATTCATTTTAATAGACACGCAAGTAGCAATCGTATTGAAATAGAACGTCAAACGTGAGACAAGTACACCGCGGTGGAAAAGTAAACCTCGCATGCTACTTTACATATTGACAGTATGGAAGTTTGTTATCCAGGCCTTCCTTAAAAACAAGAACAAAACAAAAACACCTCAAAAAGACGGCCTATTCAAAAATGAACCTACTGCCGAAGATTCTACCAATAACCCAGGCTAGCAGCGGAGTAAAAAAAGGAAAAGCTCTTCCAAAAAACGAACTAAGCGTATAACTGGCCCCCGCACCCCACTTCGTTGCTACAAGGCTGGACGCTGGGACGCTTTGGATAATGCGTGCCTTATCAAGCTTCCGTCGGCTCGGAACACATCACAACTGACAGGGTGAAACGAAGCAAAGAGCTCAGGAACCTCATACCTGAGCATCAGCCTACCGCCATTCTGATCGATCTTCTTTCGGTGCAGAAAATTGTACGTGTAGGATCGTTTAAACTTCAGGATTGGAAAAAGGGAAGTGCAATTAACCTGCTTGGTAAACAGCAAGAATGGAAACTTGAAAAAAACGACTGTGTCCAGGACATGTTTGATCATGAATTAATTCAAGTTTACACGGGAGAATAACAAAAATAAATTCACGAAAATTTTAGGTCTCTATACATCCGACATCAAGTTGGCTGAACTCTCATTCTTTCTTTTCTGGAACGGACGACCTTAAGCTAACGCTATCTCCGGTTATTCCCTGCCGTTACGAACACTTTTCACCGCAAACAAGCTCTGCCAAGTTCCTATATCCACCAGAACAAATACAAACAGAGATTTTTCTGCACCAATCAATCTTCACTTTACGGCTCGAGGTGACGTCAAGCCTTTCAACACTAGAGCTGTAGCGCAAGTAATTAGTGTTTTCGATCGTGCTAGAGGTGGGCGTACCCTCGGAATGTAAGAATCCGCGTAAATTCACACTTATCTTCAACGGTACTTTGTATCGTATCAGAAAGCTCCCTAAAATAATGTAGTCGTTCTGTCACAATTAACGAAGAATTGTTTTTGTTAATGTTCAACAAATTGGCGCAGTGAAGCGTTAAAGTCTCCTTGGCCTGCAAGTGCTAAAAGCTTGCTCGCTCCCAGAGATGTCAACTGAAGTGCGAGTGCTTGGAACTCGCTAGATATTTTTCTCGAGAACACAGGTTGCTGCAGAGCCGTCGTGGGCTGGAGAACTGGAAAGTCTCTGATTCAACCAATTCTTCTCATAACTTCTCTGACTTTGAGGAAAAGTCAGGGCACAGCATAAACTTTAAAACATGAAGTAGTATCTCATGCTGGAAATACATCTCATCCACTGTACATTTTTCACTTTTAATTGTACTCCAGATTTGAACTAATTATTGATCATTTCCTTGAACGTTCATTCGTCAGGTTTGAACTTTTTACGAAGAAAGAGTGATTTTCGTTTTGGTTTTGAAGTCCTCACCTCTTTGGGTAAACTTTTCTTGAGCCACGAAGCAATTCTTTCGAAGCCTATTATGCCTGAACTGTTTGAAATATTTAATTAATTCCGCTTAGAAACGCACAAACGGAAGAGAACATATATTAATTGAAGCAAGAGCGTGAAATAAAACCATTAAAACTATGATAAACCTTGATGCGTTATTAGTTTGTCGGTTCATTAGCAGCGCACAACTCCAAATTTAAAATTCCTTAAATTGAAACAGGCTTCATTTGCAATAAAAAATGAGAAGTCATAAAGAAGTTATAAGAAAGCACAGATATTAGACATTATTTCAGCGAAGCATACGAATAGTACAAAGTTACATTTCAAGTAAGCGAGAGGACGTATCGAAGTCATAAGCGATTTTCGGTAATAAATTATTCAACACAGAAATAAGTGCATGGTCGGCAACACTAAAATAAGGAAGACAGCACTCGGATACTAGTCGTTCACTTTACCCGAATGTTGAGACTTCATATTTTCTGTAATGCCGAATGAACGCACGCGTAAGACTGTCATTTGTGAGGCTGAAATGATATAACGTGGACATAGCTCCAAGCAAAATGGGTTAGCGGTTATTTTCCGTCGGTATTGAAGAACAGACATACAAGAGAAACACACAGAGGAGTGCTCGTAAATAGGCAGCGAAAGTGTGCAAAACATCGAATGGGCATCAGTGCAGTAGCTGGTGGCCCTCTACACTCGCTTCAAGCTACCCCACACAACCTCGTCTACCCTCTCCGGAACAAGGGTGGTGTACTCTTTATGCGCGTGATTGTACTCGTTACCGCCATCAAAAAATCTGTAGTGTCCGGTAAAATAAAAACTACGCAGAATACTGATTGCTGAATGGCTCACCACATTTGAGATGAGAACTTTTAAAATCGTAAGAGTTTATGAATCACAAAAACAAACAAAAAATATTTGAATGTTTCACAACGTTTTTCTCTGTCGCATGAGCTGCTATGAATATAAATAATTATTTAGAACGAAGGCTCAATACAAAGACTAACGCCTTATATCGGATTGATAGGACTTTAGATTAAAATAAACAATAAAAGTTTTAAGCTATAAAATATGTGGACAAGAATTACCGCTGTTTATCTTGCCCTAGCTCAAAACAACCCGTCCACATCAAATCTTTAGAAAAAAGGCTTCAAACTTTCATAGATTTTCATTACACTCGAAATATTGCAATTTACTATCCAGAAAACATTACACGAAGGGCTTGTGCGGGAGGGAGATGATGCCTCTATTATACAATCACAGTGTGGCGAATCAAATGTGGTGCCGACGAAAAAACTATGGGTAGAGTCAAAAAGTTATCGAGGAAACATGGTGGACACTAAGAGACGCGGGTTAATTTAGACGATCACAACGTGATGCGGTATACGTACACACTGACGGGGGCACACAAAGCTAAGCGAACTTGGTAATGCCGAGCAAAATGCTATGACCGAAACTCGATTCTGACAACTTATGACAAAAACTACGTGAATTTCGAAACAAATATTCAGGACTATGCCACACAAGTATGTGTACTCGTTGCAATTTGTTCATTTTTTTGAAATACCGGTGGAGGAACTTCGCAAATTTAAGCAGACATGCAGTTGTCATAAGTTATCAAAATTTGTATCGGGACACACACACCAATTAATAGAATTAAAAAAGGTCTCACGAGGGTGTAGGCGACAGATGTTGAAAGTACGGAGGGTCCCTGTAGAATTTGTCGAAAACATTATTAAATGGGGACAACAGGAATTATTCACGCTTTAGTTGGAACTTTTCTTGTGGTGCCTAAACAACTATGGAATTATCACTAACTAGCTTTCATTTAATAAGCACGCATCAACTAATCAAGTGCAAATGAAATCGCGTATTATACGAACTATAAAAGTGACTTCATCAAATATGGGTTCTTCAGATAGAATTGATTAATTTATTAAACGAGTAATTATAAAATAATGTTTTCATCTGCGGTAAAATTAGAAGACCTTAGGACCAAATTCTAAGCAGTCATTTTCTATCGGGTATTCGATACTGTGGAATAGGGTACTTCAGAATGGGGAAGTTAAGGAACATTTTTAAACAAATTGAATCTTTAGGAATATCCTGAGTTGGACATCCCAGTATATGGGGTGATGCAGACAGACGTGGTTCAGTGGTACAGGAATATTTGTATCTTCGAGTAGGCCTAGACATGCGCGTGAAAATAAGCTTGTAGCCCAGAATGGTTTTCCGGCCTCTTCCGATTGGTAAGGAGATGGAGGAGTGAGAATTGCTGGTGAGGAGTAAAGTGAACGAGTTGGATGTGTCACGCTTGAAAAGAAGGAGGTAAATCAAGCAGTATGGTCGAGTTGAAAAGAATAAGTGGGGTAATTTCTAGATAAATATTATATAGTGTTAAATAGTTCAACTCCTTTTAAGGTGAAGGAAACTTGACGTGTGGAAAAATAAATGAGCTGAATCTATGTAGTTTTGAGGCGCTGATGTCAGAGGGTGAGGTAAAGACTTGCGAGAATAAAGGTTTGGAAGGAAAAAGAGAGCCCGAGGGTCTCCCGATGACGCTGCACTTCCAGCAATGCATCGAAAGTAATTACACGGCACTATCAACAGTTTGAATGAAAAGTGAAAGGAGACCAGTAACTTCAGACGCTACCACAACGAGGCCTGGTCTTCACCATAGGTCTGTTGCTCGCAAAATC